>JADRCO010000381.1:0-35194 GCA_021464525.1 Rhizophagus sp. LPA8_4_AMF | reverse complement strand
TCGCACCCCTGAAGTGTGATTTAAGAAAATCGCAGGGTGCGATGCAAAATTTTTCCCTTTTCATTAAACTAATTTTAAAAAAGGGCTTTTATAAAATTTGTAAAAAATTGGTTAAAAAATATAAGAGGAATTTTCATTATTATTATTTCTTTATAATTATTATAAAATACCTTTTGTTTATAAAAATAAATACAAATTGTTTTTTTAAACTTATTATTTACTATTTTTTAACATTAAACTTTTATTTTATTTAACCAAAAATTTTCATTATACTTGCTAAAATTTTAACAGTTTATTATATTTATAATTTTATAAAATATCTGACTTAAGATTTTATAGTTAAAGAAATTATAATAGTTGTCAGACTTGATGATAATAATCTAACTAGAATTATATATTAAGATAAGAGCATTTATTCTATTTAATTAGAATATATAATTCAAATTGAGAATTTTAACAAAGGTGTAATCTTTTTGAAAAAAAAGTTTGTTGCATATTTGGGTGGTAATTTGTAACTAACTGTAAATTTCCAAAATTTTCAGTATGTAAATATTTTTTTTCCTTTTGCTGATTTTATCTCTTTAAGTCTTAACAATACTAAGGTCAATGCAATATCAATAAAAGTGATAGAGAATCTGATTTTAATACAATGCCATTGATTGGATTAAATATTAGGTGGTGTGATTACAACAAGAATTGTATATAACTATATTTATATTTTATTAAAAAAAATCTTGAGATAGTTAAATACTTAAATTCACAGAAATGATCATATGATTGAATATAATTCCGGCCAAAATCTTCATAATGCAGGCTGAATTCATCATGAGATTACAAATTCATAAAAATCATAACGCAACTAATTCCCCTTTGGCCAGAACTATGACATTCAGCCGGCATTAAGAAATCATCCCACCGTAAAAAATGAAATGAAGTGTGTTGTGTGACATTAGAAAACCAGATCACGTGAATGGAAAATGTATAATTTTATAAAGCTTCTTTGTCGTTCATTCATGTGCATGTACAAATATTATTGGTTCAAAAAATTCCCAAATAGATCTGCAGATGAAAAACGAATCGGGAAATTTATGAGAACTTCGTGATTGAAATTAAATACTCATATGTCAAAATATTATGATCTCCATTTGGTAGTTTTTTTACATGCATACATAACCCCATATATCTATTGTTATACCACATCAAGGAATAATAAACCATATATGGTCATTAAAAAAATTTGAAAGGCTATCCTAAAAATGTATTATCAATACGGTGTGCAATTCTGACATGCGTTTCTGTCTTTGTTCAATCATTTTGGCGCTTTGCAATGTTTATTACCATATTACCTATACCAAATACCAATCGGAACGAAACCATTACCAGGTGGATGTCTTGGTTAATTAATTTTTAATTATAATTAAACAAGCAACAATATTATTTTACGAAAAAGTATATTTTAATATGAGATTGATAATGTTCCAAATAGAATACTAAGTGTTGAAACATTTAATATTGAATTTTAAAATTTTATTTATGAGATGAAATTAATTTAGAAAAATTCAAATAATTAATATTAATTATAATATGTACAGATAGTTTCGAATATGACTTTATGTAAATATTTACAATAATACGATACGAAAAATTTGATAATAATGTAGCATAATCACTAAATTAAAATATTTATATTTATGAAGATGTTTCATTCAATTCCTCTAATTTCATTTGTATTCGTTATTTGCTGTGTCCATAGATGATGTTTCTAATGTGGTATGTGACGTAATTGTTGTAACTTGTTGTACTGTAATTGATATTTGATTGATTTCGCTGGAAGAAGAAATAATTGAAGATCTTGCATATAAGAAATTATCATCTCTATATTCTGATTGAATCAATAATTTTTCAGGACTACCATGATAAAAACAAGGTAACAAAACTGTCGGAGAATCCCTTTTGACGAATATTAAAAATAACATAATTCCTCTGTATGTAGTTTATAAAAAAAAATGCAAGGAAAAGTGTTAATTTATAATTGAGAAAAGCAAATTAAGAGAATTATTAAGATTAAATAAAATTCGTACATGAACGGCTGAACGAAATCTTCAATAACAATTTTGTTTACTTCGGTGTTTTCCGGTTTTTTTATATATTGAGATATAATTCTTGATAATAAAGATGTACCAAGTAAACTCGTGTAAATAACGTCACAGATGAATAAGCGAAGCGCGTGGTCTAATCTAAGTGCATTCCATTGATTTTTCCTTATCGAAAATTTCTGCCAACGTTTCCATAATATTATGGAGGTGAAGTCTATATTTGGTAAAAAAAAGGGGTTGTTTGTCATATTTAGTTAGAATATAAAGAATTATTAATAAATAAATAAACAATAAACAAAAAAAAAATTCTTACAAATAAATATTAATGCTATGCAAAATAGTGGGGAAATTACTATTAGATAAGTTATTTTATGTAGATTAGAATTTGGGGGTTTACAAAGCAAGGGTGTAACCCGGATGTCTTTTTGGTATCCGTCAGCGAAAGAAAACACATTATAACAAATTGTAAAACACCAAATAAGTATTGAAAATGGCCAAAAAAACTTTTTTTCTATTTTTATGTTTTGATCTTCAATTGTGTTCCAAATATAAAATCCTAATACGACAGGGAATATATGTAAAGGATAAAAGAAGAATAAAGATATTATCTGTTGAATTACACAAATAGAAATTTGATGAGTCTCGAACGCTTTATTAATGATGTCATCGCCATATTTAATTATAGATAGTAAACATCCTATCGTATATCCCCACGATGCTATAAACAATTGGAACTGAGTATATTTTGTGAAATGATTAGGTGATATACATAATTTAATAATAATGAATGTTGATAACGACAAATTTATAAGATTTAATGAAATATATGTGATCGCAGCAGGAGAATACTGAGAATACTTTTGCATTATAACACAAAGTATAATGCGAGATATAAAAAGACAAAGACGATAATACTCTAAAAAGTCAATAATAAAATGTGGATGATTTTTTGTTTAGCATTAAAATAATAGTGATTGCCTTCTTGACAGGGTTTGCATGTCTGTGCGGCTTATATGGACTATTTATAATGTTTGCATGTTCAATGAGATTCCAAAATTTAAATATAATTAACAAACAGATATCATAATTAACTCCGACTTTTAATTATTTTATGCATGTTTTTTAATTAATGTCGATCTATTTATAGTAATTGTGCCGCAGAAAATAGGACAATTTTGCTATATACGAATTTAACAATATGAAGGGATTTCTTGATGAAACTTGAATTAAAAAAAACTAGTTTTTATTTTGTAAAGAGTGAGAATTATTTGTTCCACAAAAATTTCTATGTTGCATGAATACATACTAATTATCGTTCTCTATGAATACTGCATGTTTTATTTTGTGAAACCTAATAATAATTTAACAGTATAATTGTGTCAAAAAATTTAATTGTTTGACATTTTTTTGACAGCATAATTATATATATTAGTATTTTTTAGAAAGAAATAATTTTTCTCTGCTTAATAAAGATTATTTAGAAAAATAGCAAATATTAATTTTTAAAATTTCTATATAATAAACTTGCAAAGAAATTGGGATAGAAGAGATAGTATGGTGAAACTATCAAGAGCTCTTACGGATACGAAGATTGTAAAATTTATTTGCGACACCAATACGTCAATATGTATACATATATAAATATTGCTAAACGACTTTCTTTGGTAAACTTACTGATAATAGCTTCAATGATGTAATTTCACTAAATCGGAGATATACTGTACATGTATTTTAATTCTTTATTAGTTCTTCGTAATGTCTCGGACTGCAAGTGACACAAAATGTCCCGTGTGCATCGATAACATATGATTGGTGCAATTACAACCCACGGGCCACGGCCAAAAAAATGACACGCTAGAGTCATGTTGTGTAATTATTGTAAATAGAACAAATAGAAAAAAGTAAATTTCAATTGCTAACCTTTGTTAAATCTTTGCTCCAACGGTCCCCGTTCACATTGATTAATTAATTCTATCGATCTCGATACTACAGTATACGTAAACAAATTTTCGTGTCGTGTAATTTCTTTGATACTGATGAAGAAAAGAGATTAATTTCTTACTTATATTAAGAAACTTTACCCGATTATATTAGGAAAAAAAAAAGAATTTATAAAGGTTTAAATATCATTATTTAGATAGTTTTGGGTAAAATACAAAAAAGTTATGAAAAAATGGATTTTTGTTGTCTTTATAACTTAAATCTAAGTATAATGTGACAAGATCAATAATTTTATTAAGATATGAAAAGAAAATTGTTTTTTTTAATATGATTTAAAAAGTTATCAATTGTTGATATGGCGTTTTTGCGTCAAACAATTTGCACTAATTTTTGTTAATTATTTCAAATAAGTATTTTTTAATCAATATACGGACGGCTAATGTATTTAACCGCCTAACGATTTGTTTACTCATATGGCTTATTTGGCTGAATCAGAAATGTACAATACAGTATGTGAATGGTGTATTAATATACCAATTAATATTTGACTTTCAAATAAAGAAAAAAAAGAATCAAATTCAAGAATTCCTTTGATTTCCAATTATAATGAAAGGATAATATTGTTGGTTGTTGTTGGTTTTTTATTCGTTTTAACGTTATCTAATCTATAAATTACATGCTGAATTAGAATGATCTAGATATTAATTATTGTGTTGTTAAACGAAAAGGGTAAATAATTAATTACTGATAAATTAATTACATATTTAGATCATTTCAGACAAAGAAATATATTTTTCTTTGTTCTTATGGTGTAACTTTTTTTGGAAGGTCATTATAACCATAAATAGTAACACATAGTCAAAGTTCTACAAATTAAATTAATTTGATAAAAATATCAGATTAATTTATGGATTTAAAATAATATCAAAGGATTTTTATTATTACGGATCAATGCATATATTTTTGTTTTAGCTTTATAAAGGGCTTTTACGGTATTTCATTAAAAACATTAATATTATTTAAATTTATGATACTTGGCATCTGATATGTATGTATAAAAGATTGATAATGCATGACAAAACATCATGCGATAAAATCACGTAATTATTAAATATAAATAAAATTATTATTTAATAATTCGCGTAATGTCCGCTTTTTTATTATAATTAACAGCACATCTGTCTAACACGAGAATATATGAAGCCTATATCAAAATATCAAGAGATGTTTGATGAGATCTCGTTGTTCAAGTGAAATTCACTAATTTCATAACCATTTTCTATTTTGAATATTTATTTACATGAGATTGAAATGGATTATCCGCGTGCCCTATAATATATTATAGCATTTAATGAACGTGTTTATAAATGAAAATAATAAGATAATTGTTTCATGTAATGAATACAATTTTCCATGTACGTGTACGTGTTTTTTCTAGATTTCGGACATTACTGTTTATGTAATTTCAATTATTAATTAAGAATGTGTTAATGATGACACTTAGTTAAACAAGGTTCGGATCTTCCCCTGAATGACATATGAAATTAAAGATTTAGATGTTTTTTTTCACATAATAAAGTTTAAGTATTTCCTAAAATAATTTTACAGATTATCTAATACAGATTTCATTGATTTCATTGTTTCAGTATGAAAATGTGAAGACTGATGAAGACTGAGATTTATTGAAGATAGCGTTTAAAGAGAATGAATCAAATTTGTACAATATATGCGATATTGTGATTCTAATTAAAGATTCAGTGTTGTTTTACTTCGTAAAAAGTTAATTCCGTTGAAATGTTGTCCTCAAATAATTTACGCGAAGTTATTATTCGAAAGATTCTATTAATAGGTCAAACATATTCGAAACGACCTCAGTCATTTGACCTATTTCTTGAAATGAATAAAATATTTATTATATTACCAATCACTTAATTTCTATTACGCGACATGACGTTAGTTTTAATGTAATATTTGTCAAGTTATCTTCGTATTCATTCATGAAACAAAAATCATCTAATCTAATTTTCTAATTATAAAATCTTGTTTATCGTTCTAAATTTTAATTACAACGACTCTTTCACCAATAAACACTTGCATTTATTAATTAAAATGAATATCGAAAAAAGAATTTTTTTTCTTTACATGTGAAATATAATTCGTTCATATATATAACCAATAAGTTAAGTTCACGTGAACTTCATATGAATCTTGAAGTAATCGCGTGATAGTTAATAGATTATTTTAAAGTTGGTAACACCAATTGATACATTTATATATTCGTAAATGCACATACCTATGTAAAAAAAAGCAATTCATTCTATGTTGATGATTTTTTGACAGTTTGAAATTCCTGCATTTGCGCACTTACCCATTACAACCTTCGCTAGAATGGTTCACTCATATGAATGCACTATTCCGGTTGCTGATCATATTAATATAAGATTTAAATCCTACAAATTTCGTTTTAATAGTCTACAACTTTAAAAAAAAAATTTTTTGATAATTTTTTTATTGAAAACAGCAAAAGTATTTATTATACCATTATCAATATTATTGAAACGTGAAATTTATTTCTTTTTTTTTGGAAATTAAAGAGACAAATTTTGAACATGAAATTTAGAAGCAAAAAAAAAAACGATTCTCACGTTACGCACGTGTGATCGATGTTGATCGACAAAATAGTGTGATAGATTTAATTAATACTTGCATGTGTAAACACTAGCCTTTTAAATATTTAAAAAACATATAAAAAGTAGCTAAATTTATTCATTAAACTTTGACTGAACTCTTCTGTCCTCTCCTGTTAAAAAAAAAAACTAAACATTTTTTGTTAATTGTAAGTTTTCCATTTAATTTCCGATGTTTGTGTTTAAGAAAAATGGTTTGTTTGTATTGTATTTTCATTTGCGTAATGGAATCACTTCCGCAAAATGTGATTGACTTTGACCCCCTCATATATTTAATACGATATATGTAGGTCAAAGTCCGTACTTTTGCTGCTCTCTCAACTAATTCCACTCCCTGGTGACACCGATGTACACTGTATATATATAGTTATTGGGTAGGGGCTGAGATGCAAAGCATCTCAGATGATACAATATTCACCCAATAACTATTTTATAGCGTAGACTCACATGACCAATATTTCTCCTGGAGTAATATTGATCTACGATGATCCATTGACCACTTAGTTCACACAGTATGTGAAGTTGTTTGGCGGACGCAAATTGTATAATAACACAAACCATTTATAAATCAATTTTTTAATGGGAGTACTTGTGTAACTTACTAAATTTTTTTTTTTTTAGAATGTTTAAACATGTCTTCTCGACAAGATGGGAATCTAGATTATATGGATTTTATTGAGAATGAATCAAAAATAAAGTCGAATCTTGACTTTGGAAAATGTTTAGATTGCGAGAAGGAACGAAGTAGCGTTGGATGGTGTAAAGATTGTGAAATTAATGCTCTGAAAGACAATTTTAAAAACTGGACGAGTGGAAATATTAATATGGATAATTTTATTAAACACACACAGCTGCACGCGAATGAAAGTGTGGATTACTTGGAATATGTTAATTTCAACCAATTCGATCTCATAGAAAACACAAATAAAGGAGGCGCATTTAGCACAATTTATTCAGCAGTTTGGATGGAAGGCCCTAGATGGGTATGGGATGAAGATGCTGAACAATGGACACGTAATGGTCCTATAAAAGTTGCTCTTAAGAGACTTAACAATTCACAAAATATTAGCGAAGAATATTTTAAACAAGTAAGTTATAATTTTTAAAGTGTTTTAATGTTTTATTATCACTGAGTATTAATTTATATAAATTTTTTTTATAGCTTTATAAATATCATCGATGTTTACAAAGTGGAAGTGTTGCAGATTGTTTTGGAATTACAAAAGATCCTACCTCGAATTACATGTTCGTTATTAAATATTATGAGAATGGAGATTTGCATACATATCTTGATGAAGCACAAGGAATGCTATGTTGGAGAGATATTGTAGATATGCTTTGGGGGATATCTGGTGGGGTTGAAAATATTCATGAAAGTGGATTAATTCACGGGCATCTTCATGGAGGTAATTTATTAGTTGAAAATGAACCAGACTCGGTCGATACACGTATCGCAGATGTAGGATTACACGGTCCAATTGATAAAAGAGATACTAATGAAATATATGGAGTTCTTCCGTATGTTGCTCCCGAAATCTTGAAGGGAAATCCACCAACAAAGGCTTCGGATATTTATAGTTTCGGAATTATTATGTGGACTCTTTCTGCGGGTGCTCGTCCATGGTGCAATAGACCGCATGACCTCCGATTAGCTAGCGAAATTTGCTTTGGTCTTCGCCCTGAAATTATTGATGGAACTCCAAAAGTTTACATTCAATTAATGACACAATGTTGGCATCCCGATCCTTCAAAACGTCCTACTGCATCTAAATTATATGAATTATTAGGAAGTTGGGTTACTGCTATTTGTGATGATCCTGATCCATCTGAACTATCTGACCAATTTGATATTGCTGAAGAGAAAAAATTCTCAGATTTAGAACGAAATAAATTTCGACAACAAAAAATCCATCCCCAAGCTTTTTATACGAGCAGGCACTTGTATTTTCCCGAGTTAATTAACATTTTTCGTCATAATGACGACCTGAAATTTTTCGCGAAAGGAAAAATCTAATTCGATAATTATATTTCAGACTTTTTCGTTTCATTTTTTTTTTTATGAATATATAAGGTTATGATAAAAAATTCATTTTATGATATAATATGTAAAAAGTAATAATAATAGTTATAAAATTAATATGTATATATAGATTATTAAAGTTTAGAAAGGAATAGAGCATTTTACAAAAAAAAAAAATTTTAATTTAATTCGTTTCCTTTTAATGTTTCACTCATAAAAATATTCATAGATGTTCATTACGCATAGGTAATTATTTGTGTGATTTTTTTCATCTTCAATCGTATCTTTAAAATTCGAATCAATATATGAGATTTTTTGAACACAATTCAAAATTACCCACTTTATTTCACTTTCCATTTTTATTTACTATCTGCAATATGAAATTAAGCATTAAAACATACAGTGCCTGGAAAAAAGTCAGTAAGCACGTGATGTCAATCAATTTTAATGCGAATTTTTAAAATTAAATAATTCATAAATTACTACGCCAAATTTAATATTTTTTTTTTTATTTGAAAGATAAAGCCTTCAACTTTTTATTAATACTTTGTTGGGTAACCTTTACTATTTATAACAGCAGAGATACGACGAGGCATGCTACTAATAAGATTTTGATATTTATCAGCTTCAATATTTGACCATTCCTCTTGAAGTATTTCCCATAAATTCTCCCTGTTTTTTGGTAATGGCTTATGTGCCCGCACCTGCCTTTCCAATTCATCCCATAAATGCTCTATAGGATTCAAATCTGGGCTCTGTGCGGGCCAAGGAAGGCTGTTTACTTCATTTTCTTCTTCCCAACTCTTAACCACCCTTGCAGTATGTATAGGGGCATTATCATCCTGAAAAATAAAATTTTCCTGATCATCTAGATTATTAATAAATGGTAATAAATAATTTTCCAGTACATTCATATATACTGTGGCTGTTATTTTACCTTCTAATTTAACTAATGGACCAAGATTGTTTTTTGAAAAACATCCCCAAACCATCACTCCTTGTTGACCTGACTTTACTGTAGGTATTAAACACTCAATATCATATTTTTCATGTGGCCTTCTCCAAACCAATCTCCTACCATTTCCTCTGAATAATTCAAATTTGGATTCGTCGCTCCAAATAACACTGTCCCACTCATTTATCCATAATTTTCGTTCTTTAGCCCAGTTGAGTCTTTTAATTCTATTTGCTTCAGTAACAAGAGGTTTTCTTACTCCTACTCGACTATAAAAACCTTGTTCATGAAGATAATTAAGTAAAGTTTTTTTGCATACATGTGTGGAAGTAGAATCAACGAAATTCTCATGCAACTCCTGAAGGGTCATTTTCCTATCTTTTTTAAGAATTCTTATTAAATGTCGGCCATCCCTTTCTGTCATTTTAGGCGGTCTTCCAGTCCTAGGAGGGAGTGTTTCATCACCACGTATCTTGTAAGTAGAAATAACCTTATGAATGGTACAACTGGGACAATTTAATGCTTCAGCTATCTTTCGTTCACTTACTCCACATTTCCAAGCTCCAATGACTTCTCCACGTTCAAAAATTGTAAGTTCTCTTCGTTTGCAAGACATAGTAGTTAAAGAAGGTTCTAAACAACGCATGGGAAAAAATTGGAGACAAATTTATAATAAAATGATCGACAAAACTGGTTTTAAAGTTAAACAAATAAATGATCTACAGTCACGTGCTTACTGACTTATTTCCAGGCACTGTACATTATTAGATTTTTACTAGCTAGTAATATAATAATTTTGGCCAGTATTATTTGCAAAATAATTTAGAAGTATACGATATATCATAGTATTGTTAATGCTTTCATCTTAATCTAAATCGAGATCAATGTCAATGTCAATTTGAAGAGCGCTCTTAACGTACAGTGGTATACTATATTAACGCCCGAGTTTAGAAGTTATGCACTTGCACGTGATAGCGTTGACGTTAACTCCGGCCAGTTCGTACGTCCCACTGTTACATTAAGGAAACCCCAATTTGAATTATAAGTTAACTGATGGAGTTATTACTATTAATTCCTATTGACTTACCCCATTAACTCAATTCCATCAGTTAAACCAAACTGTAGTATTAACTACAACTTAAAATTCTCATATCAATCCAGATTTTCATTGAAACTATAATAATTTGATTATTCAAATTTCAAAGTAATATTATTTTATTCTAGACATATAAAATTGTTAGTATTATTAAACTAAAAATTTCACTTTTTTTTAATTACTAATGAGCATTTTTTTAAAATTCCAATAGTTCCCAAGATTCAAGTCATTGAAAACCGTTCCCTCGATCAGTCACGTGACTTCGAAACCCGAGTTTCAGACTAGTAAATATTTTCAATTCTTCTAGTTCGAAAAATTACCTGATTTAAAGATGAGTATATTGGTCACATCTCGTACTATTCACATCTCAGGTAAGTTCCACCACCTAAATCTCAAATTTTGAAAATGTCTAAAGCTCCTTCCTCTTTACAAGAAAAGGAAGTTATTAATTTACTATTAGATGATTCAAAAGAACAGATGATAGTCGCTTTGCTCGATTCTGCCCTATATGCATAAAAAACTGAATGGCAAATGATGGCATAATGGCAGTTCAATAACATGGGCTTACCACAAAAATCTCGACAACCATAATATCTATAATCTCGACACCAAATCTCGATAAATAGTCACAAATCCTGACAGTTAAAATTCTTGACGGTTCCCAGTCAGGAATTTGGCTGTCAAGACTTTAGGTCATCGGGATTCTGTGACTGTCAGGATTTTGATTCAATCGAGATTTGCATTTATCGGGATTTTGGTGTCGGGATTATAGACTGTCGATATTATGGTTGTCAGAAAAAAATTGGAAAAATTGGGTTTAACAAGACTAAAAAAATGACGCGCGTCAAGGATTTTTGGGAGATCCCCATTCCATTATGATAATCATCAATTTGAATCAGAAATTTATATAATTTTTGATAAATGTAATTCAGCTTGGGGAGCAACTTTGCTTATAATATAAAAGGCAGATTAATTATCGAAAAAAAAATCTTTAAAAGCATGTTTGTACGACCATAATAGCGAATTATAGGTACTTCCGAACAGGACCAGTGTAATGCAGGCCAAAATCTTGCCAGAGTGCTCAATCTCCGGTGCTTGATTTCGGAAATATAGGGTAATATGAAAATTTGTAATCATAAACTGATGATGCAGAATAAAAATGAGCTGAATATTTTCAAATTTTTATAGACGCTTATAAATTGCAAAATCTTTTCGTTATTAAAAGATATGTAATTTCTGCTTTGATGTAAAATGAATTTACAATATGTTATAGAGGCCATTATATTTAATTATCAGACATAGGTTTATTTTTCTCTCATTTACCTTCCAATTAAAGTTTTAACTGTTTTTATAAAATTCAAAATGGATATTACAAAATCCTGAAAAAGTACGTGTGGATTTTGCATCTTTCCAGTGCATAATACTAATTAGGAATTACAAAACCGGGATAAAACTCTTGCCGGTGCTATTAAAAAAAAGGAAAGATCTTGAATTACTTATTATTTTAACTCGACAATATATATATATATAAAAGAATGAAAAACAATTAGTTCACGGCTAAAAAATTCAGTGACGCTATTTATTACAGGTGATTATGATTGTCATTTAATCATAACATTATCAATCTACTTTAATTAAGAGATTATATAAGGAAATTTAGGAATATGAAAAAATTGCATTCTAATTGGATGGGAGAAAGGTGCAAAAAAATATCACCATACATATTACAAAAAATGGAAATAGTTTTAAAAAAAATATCTCTAAATGAATGAAGAATTTCAAATATTAGTTTTATCAAGAAAATAAAAACCGAAATACCTAAATGAACATTTTTACCTCCATTATACACATATCCGATAATTTTCGCAATCTCTTTATCTTGATTATCTACAAATTGAAGTTTTGCATTTTCATTGTCATTCGTATAAGAAGCTCCAATTATCTTAATCGCAACATTTCCATATTTCGCAATTGCAAGCTCTTTAAGTCTTCGTGCTCGTTCTTTAACATCAATTATAGCATCATTTCTAAGTTTTTTTGCACGTTGACCACAATTCATGTTAAGCCATTTAGTTTCAACTGCTAAATAAATTCCATAATCTGATCCAAATATTAAACTATTTTTACGATCTTCATTGTCCCATTGAATATCAATGAGATAATTAAAACCAGGAATAGTCTCAATGGGTCTATTGATTAATATACGTTTTAATTCTTCTGCTGAATTATTTATATCATTGTTTTGAGACCATTCACTTCTTTTTTCTTCATCTATTTTCTTCAAATCACTAATAAGAGGTGTGAACCACCTTTTACAAATTGGGATAATATTCTTCAATGTATCTTTATAATAATCAATGTAAAGTTGTCGAGTATAAAGTCGACTTTGTACATCGTTTAAAGTATACCGGTTTACAACACTAACGTTATTCTTCTGAAAAACTTCCTGACATATTTTATCATCGTTTTCATTAAAATACCCATCATCGTTCAAAGATATAGAGGTATTTATTTGAGCAAAAGGAATAGATAAAATTTGAGAACAGATTTTCAGAACAAATTTTCTTTGTAAGTTATCGTGAATATCATAAATATTATTCATTGTAATATAAAAGCGAAAATTTACCTACTGACGCATAATATAGTGCATTTACTGTTACACTGGCCGTACCATTTTTAATTAGGATGGGATAATAAAATACGATGAAAAGGCGTTCAAGAACTTGTTGTAAACAAGTTATATACATTCATTCACGAGATTATCATAATACAAAAAAAAATGAGAAAAATGATCACGTGGCAAAAATGATCTACTTCGCTAAAAAATCCCACTTAAATAATAATAAATCTTGCATTTGAATTAACACCTAATATCACAACATGCGCAAAATGGAAAAATCATAACGAGTTCTCATTACGTTTATGAAATAATGATAAATATAACAACAAAGAATTATATAAATACATGAATATTCTGTTGTCAACAATTTATAAAAACAAAAAAAAATTGAAAAAATGAGTTTTTAGAGTATCCTAGAGAGAATAGGTCTAAAAAAAAATATCGTAAGTGCATCCCATACACTCTGTCAATATGTAAGGCATGGTGCATCCTTTTCTGCAAGAATTTTGGCAAGAATTTTGGAAAATATAAGCCTAAAAGTATCATATAAAGCAATTGGAAGATATCTTTTGAGTGTTGATTATATACAAAAACCTTTTCAAAGCAACTCCTGTACTGATCGAAGCATACAAGCGAAAACATGTGGGTGAGTACAAAATATAATAATATGTGATGAGAAAAAATTCTATTTAACAATGAAATAACCTTTCAACTTTTTAGGAATACTGTGAAATGTTGGTAGTATAAAAGAGAAAGACTAGTTCATCATTTGCCTAAAGATTTTATAAAAATTATGGAAGGAAAGGAATTTTATTTTGGTTCAGATGAATCATAAAACTGAGTTTTATGCAGAAATTTTTTGTATACATGCGCTTGAGATCTTTTCAGATGCTTGGTGGCTATTGGCATTTCCAAATAAGACAATAATCTCAAGCATATTAGTCACTTTGCCAAACTCTTTCTCAAAAAAAAGTTTCCGAGTGTAATTATCTGAAAGAATTTATGGTGGAGAAATGACAAAATATTCTAAAAATTGTTCTAATTAATATTTAAAGTCAATAAAATGATATTGTGAGTTAATTACTGAATTAATGGCAAATGTGTATCATATTAAATTTTTTTTAATAAAGTCGGCTGACCTTTGGCTTTAAAAATATAGTAAAATTTCACATGATTTGCTATGATAATTAAGTATTAATGATCGAATTTTTGATTCTCATTTTTTGTCCCACACTGTAAGTGCGAATATTTTATTTTCCTAACATACATCATTTTGAAATAAATAAACTTAATCATCATGTCACTCGAACCACTATAAGATTTATTTACCATCACTTTTTTTTATGAATGTTTGGTAAAACATATAACCAACTGCCACAATTGCAGCAATACCAGAAAGTGCACGTGTGGCGATAGACCCAGAAGATGGATCATCAACTAAAAAAACAGTTGCATATTTATTAATATCCATTTTGAACAAGTATAGGGATATACATAACTTACCTTGCCTAGTTGAAGTTGCTTTTTGATAATTATGAGAAGAATCTTCGAAATTATCATGATTTTGTAAAAAAATCTGACATTCATCATATGATTCATATTTTGTCTTTGGGTAAGAAAATCCATAAACTTCTTTAAAATGTTTTGCAATCATTCCATCATTATCAACAAATTTAAGTATAGCATTATTTTCATCAAGATTATTCGTAAATATTACTCCAAGAACTGTTATAGATTTTCCACTAAATTCTTCTGAAACTTTACTTTTATATTCTAAAACTTGAATTCTATCTTCTTTATTACTAGAAATTCTTGACTTTCTTACATTAGGTCCACGCCTCACGTTTAACCATTTTGCTTTAATTACAATGAAAATGCCAGAATCTGAAGCGAAAATAAAATCACCATAACAATTATTATTATCGCATGATTTCCAAGAATATTCTAATATGTATTCAAATCCCGGAAAATAATTTTTTAAATTATTCATAAGATATTGTTTTAATTTTCCGTTATTTGAATGATCCGATAACAATTTATTTCTCTTTTGATTATCTATCTTTTGAAGATAATTAGTAAAAGGGTTAAACCATTCTCTTAAAATTTTTAAAAGTCGCTTGATTAAGAAGTCTTTATCAGTCCATTCAAATTCGATTCTCCAAATACCGATCGGAAGTCTATTTATTTCATTATGTAGTTTATTACTTCTAAAGAGTTGATTAAATTCTCTATCGATACAATTTTCAACTTGAGTAATGTTATTAATTTGTTTGTGTGTCAATGAACTTCCATTATAAGAAATATCTATAGAGAACTTCTCATCTTGAATAGCTTTAAGAATTTCTACACAAATTTGTAAAATAAGATTTTGTTCGTCTTCATTATTTAATGAAAAGTAAGCGTTTGCTGAATAGTCAACGATGTTACATCTATAACAATGACAATTTAAGCTCATGATGAAATTTTACACCAGAAAAGTGGTATAAAAAAGAGAAAGGAAAGTGTAAATAAGAAATTTGTAATAAATGTATTAAAATACTGTATATACGTTAGGTTAGATTCAAAATTTTGCCAATTTGCCCAAATTTTATAATTGCATTAGTGATATTGTACAAATTACCAAAATTAGGAAACAAAAGCAATATAATTAATAATTTATTAGCGGATAAATATTGTACTCGATTATTCTATCTACTCTGCACTGGCCCGGGACATATACCGAACTGAGCCCCGCAAAAAAAATTGCTCGGCATAGGATATATATTCATTTATTAGTTATAATGCTGACAAATTATGATACATCAAGATTTTTAAAGAAACTCAATTACAAAATTTGTCAGTGTATCACTCCAACCTGTAAACATTTTTTTACGTCAATTTAAGGGATATTTGAAGTGGATCAAAATCACGGCATAAAATACATAAAGAATGAATATCTCATTGATAAATGATATTTAGTGAAATTTGACGATATCAGGTATGCACAAACTACTAAAATTGGTAGTCATAGAATGAGTTAAAAAACAATTTGTAATTGTGAAAATATGTAATAATCGGCGTTTCTTGTACGAATAAGGCATAAGGTGAAAATTTTCAATTTGTACAAGAATATATTTTTTTTAGAAAATTTGCGATCTATTATATCGTTCATGTTTAAATTAGCACTTAATATTTTATCCAAAATATCCAAATTTTAATACTGTAATATGCTAATTTAAAAGTGCAATAGAGTTTCATTTTTAATTATTAATAATCATTAATCTTGATATATTTTTAATCATTAGAAAATAGATACGGTAAGGTATAAATCCTGTACATATAATTTAAATAGATTTAAATTTTCTTGTCAAGATTGTCTGGCATTTCAATATCAGTATCCTTCAAGATTATTGAATTTGAAAAATGAGATAGATCATAAGGAAATTGGATTTACTCATCGAGGCACATTGAATGGTGTTTCATGTCTCTAGCATTAATAGATAGTGAATTTAAAAAGTTTTAAACCCCAATTGCACGCCATGTATCTATCAACGAAATCTAGTGGGCTAAAATTTTCTACAGTTACTAGATGTTCTACCACGTTTTTAATTTTTTAAGTATTTCAATATTTCAAATCATCTTAGTTTTGATTTAGCACTTTGTGTGGGATTATTAGTCATATGCTATTTAAGCCATAGTAAATTTGATTGCTCTTTAATAATCATCAATTGTCTGGTAGTAACAAATGATAAGAAAAAATATAGATATATAATTCTATAAAAAAGGTTTATTTGTTTATTTGACAGAGTATGGTATTATAATAAATATACTTATAAAGGAAAATTTTATTATATCTTGTTAGATCTTGATAAAACAAATTCTTTATATTTTAAAAAAAACTGATATGATCCCAATTAACTAATTATCTTTTTTTTATTACCCTTATGGAAGCAGTAACTTTATTAAGAAATAGAATTTTATGTATATATAAAACATTTCTTTAAAATCACCAGCAGATATACCCAGTAAGCATATTAATTATCTTATATTATAAAGCTAAAATCTAATTATATTAATAAAATTATAGTAATTGCAACAAGAATTGTAAGTATTGAATTTAATATAAATTCTAATATTGCTAAAATTGATCATATATAAAAATATTTTTAAAATTTTTGACTAAAATATTATTCTAATCATAATAGTTATACTAAATATTATTATTATATGTAAATTTATGATTAAAATAAGTTTCTCTTAATTTATAAAGGCTATTGTTCAGATAGTTTTTGAGAAAAATTGGAAAGTTTGATTTTATAAATAAATCCAATTTTTTTACTTCAAAAAAAATTTTTAGTATTATTAATATTTACTCAAATTTGGTTTACATATTTATTATTTAAATTGAAATTTTGAAAAAAGATTTATGATTTGAATTTTAGATCTGGCTAAAATTATAATTTTTGGTTAGAATTAAAGGGTGATTTTTAGCAATATCCAATTCATTTATTAGAAATATTAATAATTTTAAAAAATATGAATTTGCAAAATTTTATTATATTAATATTTAATTTTTTTAATTTAATATAAATAAATTAATATTATTAATATTTTAATAAAAAAAAATCAAATACAATTTTAATAGATTTAATAAAAAAATTTATTTTTTTTTATATTTTATCTTTATAAAGAGAAGTAAACTTTATTAAAAATTCAATTTTATATAAAATATAAAATATAAAATATTAAATCATTTTATTTTATCAGATAGTAGATATTTTTTATAACTGAATTATAAGTATTAAAAAAAAAAATTACTATATATAATATTATTATTATTAATAAAATTGATTTTACTATTAAAAAATATTTTAGTAAATAAGAGATAGTTACCCTCTATAAGCACATTCTTTAGAACTAAAAAACATGATGTGATTATAAAAATACTATATAGTATAATTTAAAAAGAGGTTTTTTTTAATAAGTTTATTAATAATTTAAAGTTAACATAAATATATTTATAAGAAGAGTGTGACTATATCTAAGTATGCTTATAAAATGATAGTATAGTCAAACCTTTATATAATCACCTCCTATATTAAAATACCTTTTTATAAGCATATTTTATTTTATTTTATTAATAAATTTGAACTTTATATAATTACATTTCTATTTTAATTACTAATATTAGCAGAACTAATTGGATAATTATATAGAGGTCTGACTGTATAAAGTTATTATTAAATATTATAAAATTCTTATATTATAAAATTATTTTATATTGATTAAATATTTTAATATTTTATATAAGATAAATTTAAATTTACTTTTGTATATAATGCTTAAATCTTGCCTTTGTTCTAAAAAATAATTTTTATGCCAATTATTTAATTTTGATCAGAATTAAATATATTATGTAATTTATTATAAGTTACGTAATAAAACAGACTATCATAAAGATTATCTTCTTATGGTCTTTGGAAGGCTACTTAGAGATCTACATAAGTAAAATTTTAAAATTTTATAAATTTTTAAATAAATATATAATTCTAAAAGTATAATGATACAGTAATGAGTTTTAATTTATCAAATATAATTAAAATATAATTTAAATTATTTGATTAGTATTAATACAAAATATTTGTAAATTTAATAATATTAATACAAATTAGAGTAATAATACATATTATGTTATATTTATTAGTTTAATATAAATTTACTACCACTTTTTCTTTTATTTTATTTTTATTTTTTTTTTCTGCAGTACATGATATAATTTATTAGAGTTAATGTTGTAATTATATGTAATTAAAAGCTATTTAATATTAATAATTATACCCGTTATTCTTCAGGACCTCATATGTGTACTGTCGATAGATGCTATCTTTGCATGGGTAAAAATGCATAAAAACATTCTATTTTAGAGGAACCTCTTCATGGTCAAAAAAATATGATATTCAAAAACCTGCTATTAATTTATTGAACTTTCTCTGACTCCACTCCAGTATAAATCTTTTGATAATCATAGATATAATAGCATTCTTATAACAAAATAAACTTTCCCTTTTTCATTTTATTATATTTACTCTATAGCAATCACGATCTTATAAGAAGATCTTTGGTTGAAATCACTTAAAGTCTCTTTTTATTGTTGGTATAATACCTTTACTAGTTTCCAGCTTGATCAGTGATTTACATCTGGAAAACTAAATCAATTTTTAAAGTAAATAAAAAATAATTTGATTGATTTTGAAATAATATGTTAAGCCACAGAGCGTGATGTCAATTTTTGCAATTTTCTGGAAATTGTAAAAGAGATTAATCTTCTAGTAAATTCACTGTAATTTCATTGTTGTAACAATGATATGAACAGATCATTATATTTAAAGATTGCTTGATTAATTTGTTGATAGCATGGTTGAATATTTGTACATTAAATTTAACAGTCAATCAAATTATTATATTATAATCATATGATTTTTTTAAATATAATGTAAATTTTATCTATATATCTCTCTTCTTTCTTTTAATAATTATGTTATAAATATCATTTCTCTTAACTAACATTACTATATTATTAATAAAATTAAAAAAATAACCATATATAATATATTACTAGATTACAAATTTTATGAAATTAGAAACAATTGAATTAAAAATTAACTAATCTTAAATTTATTTTAGTTAAAATTTTAGTTGTTAAGATTTTAGACAGAATTTTTGAAAAATTTCATAAATTAAAATTTTATATTTTTAATATTTAATATTTTATAATATTTTTATTTAATATTTTAATTAAAAAAAATATTATTTATTTTTTAAAAATAATGTATTATTAAATTAATTTGTAAACTTATTAATATAATATTTTAAAAAAATTATTGATTTTATTAATTACTGTACTTTGCAAAATATAAGTATACTTTTTTGTACTTAATATTGGCCAATATCCTTATAATTCTAGTCAAAAATGTTTATTTTTAGGAGATATTTAATAATTGCAAAATATAATAATTATAAAAAAAAATTTAAATATAATAAAGAAACAAAAATAAAAATTTAATTAGGTTAAAAAATTAATTTGCTTATTTTAGTATATAATTTTTAACATTATTAGCAATTAATAAAAACTTAAAAACTTTTATTTAAAACTATTAATAAAAAATATTTTTAAAATTTTATAAGAATTTTTCAAGATACTATTATAATATTAATTTAAATTATATAGTAATGTAATATTATAAATATAAATACTATTTAATGATAATTTTTATTTTTAGATTAATATAAATGATAAAATTATTTTAATTTATTAATATTTTTAATAATTTTAATATTATTAAGAAAAATTATTTATTCTATAAATTTTAAAAATAAGTAATTTTTTACATATAATACCAGTTAAATTTATTATAATATAGTAATATATATAATCAATTAATAAAAAATATCCATTATATTTAAATTAAATTATTTTAAAAATGATACACTATTCTTAACCCTATTATATTAATAATTAATAAATAAAAACAGTTATAACAAAAGGTAAACTGATTTTAAAATTTTATTATTTTTAATAACTAAAGCTATGTTATAACGATAATTAAAAATTTTATAAAAGTAAATTATGAGCATTTATTTGATCTGTTGTAGACCATATCCCATCGGCCCAAATTAGAAGATCCTCGCTGGTACAGTTTGAAGGCATTATTAGAATGGGCCAATAATTTAGGCCGATGGGACAATTTGGAACATGGTCAAGTTTGGTCTATAACAGATCCGTATAAGACCGGCTTTCTGCCATAAATTTTTAGCATTATCTTTGTTTTATCCATTCAGTGGCTAGTATCAATATATAAAATCATTTTGATTCACTACTGAATTCTTCAGTTGGCAGAAAATTATGCAACATTAGAGCCAAACATGATTTTTGTGGTTAAAGAATAGATAAATTAGGAAAATAAATTAGGAAATTTTTTTTGGAATACATATAAGAAATTCAATTATCTCAGATTTATTTGACTCTTTTACATATCTTGAAGAACAATCACATCATTTCACAAATTCTTTTCTCCTGAAACTAAATCTCACCCAATACCTTATACTTGCCATTAATATAACAATTCCATTAAACTTATATGACTTGGATTTTACTATTTAGTTTTGATTTTCTGCAGAATCGATTCCAATCCTAATTATTATTCTGTCATAATATCATTATCTATAAAGAACCTGTCTTCAAGGCCGTTCTGATTCAAGAATGAAACATTCATCTTATTTGGTAAAAACAAACAAGAGATAGTATCGATATTTATCTACATTTTTTCAACTTAATCCAACTGATTGCTTGATGGATTTAGGGTAAAAAAGATCAAGACCGTATTGCATTGTCCAAGCATACTCACATTCTTGCTTAATAGCTTGAATACTTTGGTAATTTGTTGCATGAAAATAGGAGTATAGCAGGTAGTTTTACTGGATTGATAACAGCAACTTCTATGTTACCATTTAAAATATTTCTATTCCAGTAGCAATATCTTACATATGATAAGGTAAACTTTGTGGCCCCCTTTTCTATTAAAATCTAGTCGGTGGTTGCACTACAATACTTAAGCCCACTTTTCTCAATGCCAACGAAGGTTGTTTGATCTAGATGTGACATTCTTAAAATTAAATCAAAACATAAGCTTCATACTTGTCTTGAGATCATGGTGTTCCTCCCTTTCCAGATAGATAGTCTCAGTATTTACCAAATAATTGGGTTTGGATGTACATACATGAAATTTCTATCTAAACATTCATTTAAATTAGT
This sequence comes from Rhizophagus sp. LPA8_4_AMF, assembly GCA_021464525.1. Taxonomy (NCBI): domain Eukaryota; kingdom Fungi; phylum Glomeromycota; class Glomeromycetes; order Glomerales; family Glomeraceae; genus Rhizophagus; species Rhizophagus sp. LPA8_4_AMF. The sequence continues at coordinate 12,988 of JADRCO010000381.1, read as the reverse complement.
ACTGTAATAAGGCCCGGATGTGTTTTATAAAAAAAAAAAAAATTAATACTTCCTGAGTTCTTTTCAAAAATAATAGTATGAAATTTCTTCAATAAAAAGCTTCATATATCATGCATGCTTGAAGTATAAAAACTTGTAAGTATCGTACTAAAGCATATAATTGCAATAGAGTAATTGATCATACCTTATCGATTGCGAAAGTGAACTTGCATTAATTTGTTTTTATATATATATATTTATAATATTGAGTAGATTTTATGTAAGAGTACACATCATCCAGTACGAGAACCTTAACTTCTTGTAAATAATGATTGACTTATCCCGCTTTTTGTAGCTTTTTATTCTAACTAATCAAGCAAAAACGATTATAGTTGAATTGAAAAAGATGCAAATTAGGAAATTCATTATCATGCAAACCTGTTGATACTCTCTACTTTAGCACATCAGCGGTCTGATATATTTTAGTATCGATTTCATGATCCTAAAGTATCTAATAGACGTATTGCGAAATTACGAAAGTAATTTTTGCAGAAACAAATAATATATATATAAGAAACTTCACTGATTAAATTACGATATTAAATTAGATGATTTCATCAACTTACCACGTTGATTATATAATAAACGTCATGATTAATAATTATAGTTTTTAGTATTGATCAATTTTTTTTTGATATAAAATTGATTTTATATGACTCTAAACTCCTCCAATTTTTTACATTCCGAACTCTGCGGGAACATTCTATATATTCATTTTTTTCACATAATGCCTTTCTTTTCTCTAAAAAAAATTCACACCTGAACAAGTCTTTTGGTTGACAAAAATTTTTTCTTGGTGGTTTTTCCAAAAAGTGAGTGTCACATTATTGTTTAATAAATAAAATATTACATCTATTATTTGAAACATCCTTCTTTAACCATGTTAAATAATTATAATTACATTTTTTTTCCTATCGTTCTATCTATTTTTTTATGGATTAACAGTTTCATCAGAAGACATTGATCCAATAGCATCAATAGATGCAACAAATTTTTTACTAACAATTGATTTTTTCCCATCTAAATTATAAAATGGATTACAAACTTGGTTGATATACACATTATGAATTTTCTTAAATATCTATAATAAAAATAATAAGAATATGTAAGGTTATTGCATCAAGTTAAAATTAATAATTTATTGTAGTGAATTTTGATAAATACATACATTTCTCATATCTGTATTCTTAATTACAGCATCAGTAATCGAAAGAACCGCCACAAATTTTACTTTAGTGTTTGTTACATATCCGTACCTAAACAAAACGAATTCGGCGTACATTAATTATCAATGAATCTATTTCTCAAAATGTAATCTTAACTTACACAGCTAAATCTTCCAACGCAAATAATAATCCAAGATAAGTATCAGCTGTTTCAGGTCCAGCGGCACCAGCTAATGATTCAAATATATATGATTTAGAACAAGTCTATTTATTTTTTTTTATTTTCCCATCCCAAAATCTAACTAATTCAAACCTCTTTCATCAATAACGTCACAAGATGTATGAGCAATATAATGAAACTTTAAATCAGGATGAGATTTACTAAAATTTTTAATATATAATGGATTATTCTTGTGAAAATTAGAAAAATATTAATAACTAAAATAATAATGACAAGGTTTAAAACAGATAAAGTTCAAATTTTATTCGGTTACCTGTTTACCGATTATAGCAATGCTCTGTATTTTTATATTACTCATTTTATAACTTTATAACGTAAAAAAGCAGAAAAATAGAAGAGAAAGTCTCGAAAAACAATTTAAGTATTGGGGTTAGTGATGGGATTCCCATGGAATTTGCAGGAATTTATCGGGATCTGTGCGAATTTTACATTAGTAATACTGTACAAATCTCATAAAATTCCGCGTAACGGTTAATTAACCCCCATCCCTAATTGGGGTTCGTGCAATGCACATGATTTTATGTAACCTGATACTGATCTAACTTTAATCCAACCTTATGTATTTTTTGGGATGTGATCATCGTGTATCTCGATTTATTCTTAATTGTCCGAGTTGGGACCAAATAAATGAACGAAAAAAGAAGATAATAATTATGTATTGAAAAATCAAATATATTAATACGAATGTTTTCTCAAATCATTATGAAAGTTGTGGATTTTTTATTTAAAATTGGTTTTAATTACGTATAGTTAGTTATAATATATAAATATAAAAGAATATATTGAATAAATTACTTTATATCTTCGAAATGTTGATTAATGGACTAGTTCTCTTAGGTCTATTTAATATTTTCTTTCAGAATTAGAAAAAAAAAAAAATATTTTTTTTTCCCTCAACCAATTTTAATTTTAAGATTTTAAATAATCTTGTCGTAACCTTATTGGTAAATAATCTTGTCGTAGCCATATTGGTAAATAATCTTGTCGTAACCTTATTGGTAAATAATCTTGTCGTAACCTTATTAGTGATTATTTTAGAAAATTTTATTTGCAACAAATAATATTATTAAATCTTGGATTGATGAATTTTTACAGAAACTAGTAATATATTATCTAACACCTTCCAGTCCTTAAAACAGAATAGGTTTTGCCATAACATATTTTATAATTTGATCGAGATTATTATGAAGCCATTATAGAATATGATTTTCCTCGAAATTAAAACCTGAACCCTTTTATCGACAATATGTTGAGTTGAATTATTTAATATGAGCGTCAACAATAAAATAAAAAAGTTTAGATTCTAACAGTTTAACCAATGAGATACAATACGTAGATGAAATGGATTAGAAGCTAAATATTTCAAGATACATGAAACTTATAATGGTCATTAAGTCAAGTAATGAAGACCGATTTTTAGTGGATATTTAGGAGTTGGATGATAAGAAAAAAGATCTTGTCTGTTAAAAAGGATTTAGGGATAAAATTTATAATAACTTAATCTATAAAGTTAAAAAACAAGTTTATTATGTAAAATAATGTTAATTACTCCTTGATAATATGCTATAAAATAAAGGATTTAGTTTATAAATGCTTACAAAGACGGATGTTGCGATACAAAATTAAGTTTTTTTAAATAGATAATCTAGAAAAATTATTCGTTGTGAAACGTACCGTACATTTTTAAATATTTTTTCCGAATCCGTGAATACTAGATATTATAAATATTACATCACAATTCGACATTTAGGTTATGCAAACCATTCATAACATCGTTGTTTGTTACAAGTCACGGAGCACAAATTTATTTAGGGTTCTCCGAATTAATTTGGTATAAATAAGTTTGTTTATATTTATGTAATTATTTCATTAAATTTACTAAAAACATGGGAAAAAAAAATTCCAAGCCTTCCTCCAATAATAACGAAAATGAATTAGAAAGATCAAATGTACCAAAACCTTTTAAATACGTTGATGGAAAAAGATACCATAATGTATCAAGTTTAAGATATCATTTACCAAACGATGGTGATGAGTTCGATAGATTACAAATGCAACATTATTTATCGAGATATATTTGGCAATCAAATTTTTCTGCTCCTGTACATGAATTATTAAGTAATGGTGGTGAAGATATCAGGGTTCTTGATGTTGGGTAAATAACATAAACATATAAATACATACATACATACATACATACATACACATATATATATATATATGCGCGTATATAAACATTGACTTTTTGATAGATAAAATTAATTGTATTTTATTTCTCTACTTTAACCTTTGTTAGTTGTGGACCAGGAACGTGGATTTTAGAAATGTCATCCGATTATCCTCAGACGGGAATGTTTCATGGCATAGATATTGCACCTATATTTCCTGATACAATTAAACCATTTAATGCATCGTTTTCTATACAAAATGCATTAGAAGGCTTAAAATTTCCGGATAACCATTTTGATTATGTCTACATGAGATTCCTTACAGCAGCATTTTCAACAGAACAATGGGAAACTATTGTTATACCTGAACTTGTTCGTGTAACAAAAAATGACGGTTATATAGAAATTATGGAATGGGATGTAAAAATTCATGGACAAGGTCCAATTGCTAAAAGATTAATGGATTCGTGTAATTATCAAAGTTTTTTTTTTTTTTATTTATTTATAAATTATAATTAACAAAAGAAAATTTTCTTGATTATATAGTTTTATCAGATTTAAGATCTCGTGGTATAAATGATTGTATTGTAGAAGTTATACAAGAATTTATGGAAAAAACAAATCAATTAACAAATATTGAACATGTAACTTGTACCAATCCACAAGGTCTTTATGGTGGACAACTCGGTAAGCTAGCTTTAGATAATGGTATAAGCATATTTCGTACATATAAACCAAAATTTTCTAAAGAATATAATATGACTTCAGAAGAATATGATAAATTAATAGAAGATTTCATTAAAGAAATGGACATTTATAAGCCTCATAATATAACTCATAGATTTTGGGCTAAGAAAATTTAAATTTATAATAAAAAAAAACAACTATGGTATTTTTTTTTTAAAAGATCTTTATAAACATTACCATATTTGATTTTTTTAAAAAAAACGCGAAAAAAGAACATCCAATCAAATTATTTTACACACCTGGTTAAGTAACTACATGTGATTGGATAAAATGAGTTATCCCGCAGTAATATTAAATTATCACATGATGACATGAAAGGGTAAATGTACTTAATGCACTTAATGCACACTATCAGATATCATCAAAATTGATGCTCACGCAATCCTTTTTTATACTTTTTGTAAAGTTAATATGGAAACTATAAATTAAAACTTGCTCATAATCAGAAGATTACCTTGTATATAAAAGTATTATAAATGTAACGCCTAAAATAATGTCTTATAAAGTATTAATTAAAATGCACATGTGCTTTAATTAATAATATGCGCCATTTTTACATATTAATTCACCCTGAGTGAAATGAAAAGTTTTAAAGTTTTCTTTAAAAAAATTAATGATTATAACTTAATGGGAAATATTTACCGACTTTATTTATTTATTTGTGTATTTAACAGTGTAATCTACTCTTTATTTTGATAAGGAGGAAAAAAAAGAGAGACAATAAAAAAAAATGGTTGTAACAGGATTTTTTCGTAAAAGATCTACTATATCTAATTATATTAATCCCGAATTTTCATTTTTTTCACATCAAAAAGGATATTTCCGATTTATAATAATTCACGTGAAAAACGTGTAAGTTTGCATTTCAAAAGGTCACCTTACGAGAATGTATAAATGAGGTTATACCTCCACTTTCGATGGAATAAAGTACAATAGGAATTTTAGAATTCTTTTTATATACAATATATATATATATATATACATATACCTCTATAATTCTTTTTTTGATGATAACAATAAAATATATTTCCGTAATTCACAAAATGTTAACTATAAAAATAACCCTTATTAATAACCTTTATTAAGCTCTCATATTAGACTTATTTTAGTTTAAACTTTTAAAGGACAATCAAAATTTTTTTGTTTCTTCTTACTATAAATTATTATAAAAAATAATATTTATTTAACATATTTAAATTGGTATTTTTTTTTTTTAAGGTTCTTATAAAAAAACCAAGCATTTCCCATTGTTTAGAAACAAGTTTTTTTTAAACGCCCACATATTTCACAATTACTTTATATGTAAATTGGACAAAAAAATTTTTTTTTCGGCGCATAATCTTCCATTTAAGTTTGGCACGAGGCAAAGAATTGTGTTAGATTGTTTAATCGTTATAGCATAAGTTGTATTATATCATCAACGAAAGTTCTACCAAAAAGATATATAAGAAGCTCTCTCTCCCTCCTTGGTATTTTTCTTTTCCTTTTTTTTTTAACAAAAAAAAATTTATTATATTTTCTTTTTTTTTCAAATGGAAATGATTAAATGCAAATGTGTAGAATGCACAACATCACGTGTAATGGACGTAGATTATAAGAGAGATTTACAACATCTTGTTCTCACGTTATGTCGTATTTTATTTAATAATATTCAAGAAAAAATATCTTATAGGAATTCACAATCAGTATGTCAAAAAATGTATCATGGTGATATTAGTTGTATTGATGATTTACACCCGTTTGTTAGAATATTTAAGATGGCAAATTACTTACAATTTAGAACGGTATCTTTTAAGAATTCAACAACAAAGATTGTATTTAACTATCAATGGGATTTACAAGATCAAGAATTGAATTTAAATCATTTAATTGAAATATCAACATTTTATTATCAAAGTTTTTTGTCTTTTTTTTATAAAATTGACAGATGGAGACGTTTATCTTTGAAAAGCTTAACGAATTCTACCATATTATCAAGAATCGAACATTTTATTCCCGGATTTAAATATCTTTACGATTTTCATTGGATCTCAGATTCATCCAATTCGTCAGCAAATTCTCTACATTCATCGACTGTTATTTCTTCTTTAAATTATCTTTCTGCTGATTATGATCCTAATGTATTCTTTTTGGCTTCGGATTTTGGTGTATGCATCGTTGTAATTGTTAAAAATTACTATCGAGATTCTATTTATAAATCTCCACAAGATTTAGATGATGAATTTAACGAATATATTGGTTTAGTTAATAATTACAAAAAATATGCTACGGAAAGACATGAAAATAAAATATTAACGGTTATCGGTGCTACTTTTACTGAAGATCCAAATTGTATTTATCCTGTTGAATTTGTGGATGAAATTGATCGTTCGATCGCAAATGCTGTTCAATCCTACTCTAATTCATCATCTCCATCTTCAACACTTGGAATTTATCAAGGTAATATATATATATATATATATAATTTTATTTAATTAATGCCGGTTATTGATTTCATCTCTTTTTTCGTGTCACAGCTCCTCGACAAGAGCCTGCAAAGACATATGAACCTAACAAAGAAATATACGGTCAATCATGGGATCATCATCCCGAATTAACTCAAAAGGGTATATTATAAGCGAGAAACACAATTATATGTGTTTTCACATATTATAAATTCTAAAATCTCTCCTTTTTTATGCAGGTTTTACACAATTGATGAAAATGCCATTAAATCCCGGAAAAAGTGCGCCAATTGTTGGTGTAGATTGGGGATACTATCATCAAGATAGTGATTTTGAACAAAATGATTATTTTAATCAAGATTATAATAATTATAATAATTATAATTATAATTCTTATTATGATTATACTTATCAAAATTATAATTAATTTTCTTTTTTTTCACATAAAAAAAAAGGAAATTTTGATTATTAATTTTTTTATCATTACAATTATTATTATTATTTTGTATAGACTTTGATTTGACACTTACATATATATATAGAATATTTTATTTTTAAATATTTTGTTTTGTTTTATTTATTTATTTATTTATTATTTATTTATTTTGTAAACTAATTTTTTAAATGAACTTGAGCACGATTTGAACAAATAACAAAACGAACATTCTGATTGGATGTATCAATTGCCGCAGTATTGTTAAGCGTACGCCGTACGGTTACTACGGTAGAAGCAAGATCCACACGATAACCATTTATACGATTATCCGTATGGACGGATATCCTATCTAACAAATGATGACCTTTGCAGTAGGAATTCTGTTTATTTTGTAAGATTATTTTTATTTAATTAACGAGGAGTTTTGAGTATGTTAAGAGTATGTTAAGTACTAATCTTATATCCTACTGCGTCGGTGTATCCAAATCACATGATTTAATTTTAATTTGTCACGTACTCGATCCCAATAATTATTTCATTAATAAGAATAGTTTATCTAACTACAGTACATTATTGGTATTGATTAATAAATGGTAAGATTTGGTATTATAAGCAAATAATTTAATATTAATAATTTATTAAATAAGTAATCTAGTTAATATAATAATAGTATTAAAAAATTTTAAATATTAGTTTTTTTTAATTTTAAGAACTTAGTTTATAGCAGATAGTACTTTTATATGTTAAAATATAGCTAAAATTAATAAATCATTATTTTAAAAAAAAAATATTGCAAGTTTATAATAGTATACTTAACTATAAGAATATTTTACATATAATTCTTAGCAAATACTATAATTTAACATGTAATATAAAAGCAAATCAGTATTTTGATTTATATTAGATATAATAATGGAATTTATTTATTACTTTTACTTGTAAAATATTTTAGATATTAATATAATAAATTTTTTAATTTAAAATATTCAAATACAGATAATTATTTTTAAATTACAGATTATAGTAGAACTCTAAACATCTCTTATTTATATTAGATAAAAATTACTTTATATTGTATTTTAATAGATAAAAAAATAAAATTATTATTATTAGATTCCTTTCATTAAGATGAATTTAACGGTATAAATTTTAATAAATTTGGATTATTAGTTAACTAAAAAACAGAAATATATAATCAAAATTTTTGAAAAATACCTTTAAAATAAGCAATTTTTGAAAATTTTATATAATCAATAAACAAACTCCATGTATATAAATTATTCAAATTCTGTAAAAAACTAAAAAAAAAGTAAAAGGTTATTTAAAAAAAGTTAGTAAAATGTAAATTAAACTTTGAATTATAATAATTTAAATAGAATTATCAAATAAATTAGTAATAATAATAATACTAATTTTTTTAAAAATTTAAATATAAGTTGAAAATTAAATTATAAAATCAAAATAATATAAATATAAAATAATAAATATATTGTGCATTTAAACAATAATAAAAAAGAGTGTATAGGTATTTAACAAAAAATAGAAAATAATATATAACAAAAAATAGTGTATAATGAAAAATAGTGTATATCTAATAGACTAATAAATTAAATAAAGTGCATATATTAAATTTACAATCAAGAAATAAAGTGTATATAATAAATTGAATAAAGTATAAAATATAAAGTATATATATTTATTAAAATAATCAATGTATTATATGCATATATTTAAATCCTTTTCAGATCTTTTAATTCTCTTTTCCTTTGCAAGTTTTACTGTTATGACTTATTTGTTTACATAATTTGCATTTATATTGAGTTTTAGTATTAAACTCTTCTAATATACTTGCAATTCTTTAATTTCAGATAGTTTTTTTGGTCTTTGCATAATAGGATTTCAAATTTCTATAATATTATTAATTTCATTCTGATTGTTAAAATTCTCTCTGTTACTATTAAGAATTCTTTGTGTTATTTCTATTAAATTGATCAAAAGAATTCAAAAACTTCATTATAAGTATCCTCATGATCTCATCATCTTTTTCAATAATATTAACCATTAATTTTCTTCTTAAGCTATACAAGCAGTTTTTCAAATATATACTTCTTTAAGATAACTCTAGATATCTTACTATTATTATTATTTATTTTATTTTTCCAACTTGATTAATATTAAATTCAGTTATTATAAAAATCAGATTAGTAGTGAATGCTTCTTTGATGCTATTGCATTTAAAGAAATGATAACAAATTTATTATTTAATATGTCAATTCTTTGTAATAGGTCTTTATACTAATAAATCAAACTAATATAGAATCTTGTAATTGATGTAAAAATAAATATTCAATAAAAGTAACAGTATAGATATCATGAAAACTGAACATCATACATGTATAAAGAAAGGTACTGTCATTTAATAAATATATAAAATGCAGCCTCTATATAATCACCTTCTATATAAGAATACCTCTTTATAAGCACCTTATTTTTATTAACCTACATATCATTTTATTAGTAAATTTGACCTTTATCTAGTCATAACTCTATATGATTACTAATTTGATAGAACCAATTGGATGATTATATAGAGATCTGACTGTATAATATTTTTGAATTTGCTAAATATACAATTTTCTAGATTTTAAGAATAGCCAAAATATCTTTTAAAAAAAAATTCAAATGTACTTGTGGAAAGTTAAACAAGCTTTCAATACATCTGCCTAATTCATTAACAAGTACCTAAAATAGAATAATTGATTTAGTAACACATTTATTAACAAACCAATTCAATTATACAACTAAATTAATATATATATATTTACATTTTTTTAGAATGCACATCTTTAAATTCAATCTCTATTAATAATAACAGAGCTACAGAAGCTTAAATTTATTTGTTTCTTCTATTTTTTAATAATATTTGGCATTAAGAATTTGTTTAATTATTTTATTACAGTTCTAAAATGAATTTTGATATATTTTAGAATCCTATTTGTGAACCAATTATTTCTAATTTACAAATTTACAATAATCACTTTCTTTTTAATACCTTTTTTTTAATGATATTAAATAATTTATATAATAAAAGGTTTGAGTTTCCAAAAAGTCTTTTTAATGTATCCTATAAAAAAAGTTGATTTATTTTTAATATTTCATATTTTTTTTTATAAAAGGCTCATATTTTCAGAATTAATAACCTTATATCACAGAATTTATTAAATTATTTACATTTTCTGTAAATAGATCTGTGAAAGGCTCATTTATACAGAATTTTTACAGAAATAATGGATAAAATTTTTTATAAAAGTAGAATTTTCACCTTCATTGTTAGTAGTTATTTGCATACTAATACTAAAATATTTATTGGTAAATGAATAGTTCATGATTAAAGGTTGCCAATTATATTCTAAAATCTTTATTAAATAATTTTTTGGTTGTAAATAATTTTGCAATAAAACATTTTATCTTATTGAATATATAATTAATAAAATAATAATAAATAAACTTTATAATTACAATGAAAAACAATACAAAATTTTGTATATATAAATAATGAAAATATAATGAAATATAAATTACAATATAACAAAATAAACAATAAGTAAAAATAATAAAAAAGAAAAATTACTATACAAATTAACAATAAGAAACATAATAAAAAAGAAAAAAAGAAAATTTGTAAAAAAATAGTATATGAAATTTTATCAGAAAGTTTTTAAAATAAATAATAATAATAATTTATATTTCTTTCATCAAACTGTTTCTCTTTTAAACTGTTTTTTGCAATGTAAAAATCTTTCATAAAATCACTAAAATTAGAATCCAACTTTCCTTTCAATTGTTTCAATAACTTTTGGCTTACAATATATATAAAAGTATTGGAAAATTGTATTATAATTGCAGCATTAATTGCAAAATCACTATCAGTTACCAAAACTCTTAATGATATACCAGTTGCTTCTTTTACATATTAATAACCTATTTATAGAAGAGTTGTATTTCATCAATAATAATTACCTGAATTATAATTTGTATCTTAAATTATTGCTTAAAGTGGCAAAAAGAAATAATGGATGATTGTAATGATTTATTTGCAAATGTTATTATGCATAATAATATTATGATAGTATTATTATAGAATTTGCTATTCAGAACTTATCTGAAAAGATAAGTTAATAAAAAAGTAATCAGATTAACTTTAATTGATCATTTATCATGAATCTTTAATTTTTTTTATCATAAAGTCTCTTTAACAATAATCCTGTATCTTCTTTACCTAGTATTATTTTACATCAAAAACTTCTAATTGCATTATAGAGATCTGACTAATGAATCCTTATTTTGAATTTTTCTTAAATAATTTGATATTATACTATTGCATTCACCTTTATAAAAATGATTAAAAATCAAATTTCTTAAAAATTTCTTCTGGCAATTTTTATAATATCAAAATTCAAAACAAATAAATTTATTTGCAGATAGATGATATTTATAGCTAACATGGTAATTGGTAAATATTGTGATTTTTAAATAACCTTTTTATTTTTTAACTCATATATTAACTTTCTATAGATATTTTACTAGTATTTTACTTAACAAGATGTTGCATTTAATCATATTATTTGTTTGGTATCAAGCTTTTCTCATATAATAGCACAAATACTTTTATTCGCTTTATTACTTTATTTATTATCTTATCTACCTTTTTATTATTACTAATTTGTACTCTATAACCTTTAGCAGTAAGATACTTTTTTTATAAACCATTCTATATAATTCTAATTTTAAAAGATCTTGTTAATATAAAAGTCCAAAGAATTTTCTTCATTTTCTTCAGTATTTTTTATTTTACTGTATGTATGTTTGAATGTATTAAAAGAAAAGAATTGTACTTTTTTTTATTTAGATAATATATAAAATAAGCTATTTACCTTTCAGTATCAGAAAAGTCTTTTAAACTGTAAAGTCTCAAGTTCAGCAGTATTTTGAGCTATTATCATATAGCACTGCATACAGTATTCCTCTCAAATAATATCCCTCTTAAATAGTACCAGGATACTATTCAACTACAAATTTTGATATTTTATTTTTGATTAATACCCAGGGTTAATTCTAGCTAAAATTTAATATTTGACTAAGGTTATTTCTCGTATAGTACCCCCTTCTCACATAGTACCCTCCCAAGTACTATTCAATCTAGGCTGGCTTTTTTGAATAGTACCAAAGATACTACATGCAGCACTATATAGTAAACGTATTTTATTAATGAAAATTAAAATAAAAAGAATTCAGTATTATAAGTATTATAGTATATACTTTAAATGAAAATGAAAGTATTAAAAAGAAAAAATTTGGGTTATCATAAAGATTAAGGTCACCAATACACTTTTTTTATTTTATATATTTTATAATAAAATTATATTTTTATATAATTAAAATTATAAATAAAACTTATTAGTATTATATAATTCAATCAATAATTATAGATGACCTTAAAATTGCTTTTTTTAATTTTGGCTAAAAGCCAAAATCTGAAATGCCAAAATTGTTTTTTTAGTTTTCAAAATTAATTTATTTAATAGCCAAAATTTTGTTTAAGTATTTTTTGAATTCTTTAACTTAAAATACATTAAATTATTTGATTATTTTATAAGAAAATATTAAAAGATATTATAATATTAAAATTGTTGGGTTTGTCAAAAAATCGCCGCAGGCGATCTATCGCCGCATATATATAAACACCT
>JADRCO010000380.1:0-35241 GCA_021464525.1 Rhizophagus sp. LPA8_4_AMF | reverse complement strand
TAAAGTGAATTAATGAAAGAACTAAAATCTAACGCTTCAGGACATTCTCCATTTGTGAGATTGGTTATTGGATCAATTGGATATTTTTTTTTTCTGTTTATATGATGTGCAAATTTTTTGGTAACAACCTGGCTAATGTCTATATATAAGGGAAAAAGGTATATATATAATATAAAATCAAATTATTTAAAAAGAAGAAAAAAATATTTTTTTCTTTGCAAAAAAAGGGAGTATCTAGAAAATATATTACATGCCGTTTTACCGGTACAAGTCTACAAGATGCACCGCCATATTAAATTATATAATTTATATATTAAATAAAATAAAAATTTTATAAAAAATATTCTTTATTAAAGAAATTAAAGAAATCAATGTAAATTTGTATTCAGAACTTGTTTTAACTTTGAATTATTGATGGACTGATAATTTTTTTGTTTATGGTTAAATATCAAATATATTATATATTTGCAATCATAGTCTATAAATTAATCTTTTAATATTTAATGTCAATAAAACATAACATCTAACTATACTTTTTATATACTATTTTTAAACTATCAGATTGATCTTGTCCGATTGACGCAATAACTATTATTTATTAAGCATGACATCAGTAAATTTTAAAACAAAAAAAAAATCAAAGCAATTATGATTAAATATTGCTTTTAGCATCAAGTGTTATAGTCACGTACGGCACAATTAAGCTTCAATATAATAAACTTATAATCCCATTTATACGTAATCTCATCATAAATTATTTGCGTAAATAAAATAAAATGAATAAATAAACCCTGTTATGATTTTAAATTAGTTATTATTGATTATTTACTTGCAAAGTACCAAACTCTTCTATTTTACTTTAATATTCATAAATGATACTCTATTTTAACTTACAATTTTTTTTTTGGTTTTAAAGAAAGTTAAGAAATTGTTCAAAAATAATGTCATAATATCATCGAAGTCTTATACTAGTGACGAGCATAAATAGTACAAATGTAAAATGAATATGGAAAATTATATCATGATATCGACAATTCGACAAGTTGAAAAAAACATGTCTTTCTTGGCACACAAGTTGAGAATGGCGTAATTGCAATACTATTAGCTTACTTTGATTATTCTCGGCATAAGCTATAAATAATGCAAATTTGATTGGTTCAGTTTGGTATCATCATTGGATAAAAATAATTGAGGAACAAAACTTTCTTATTCCTGGTTTTCATAACGGTACTTATAGCATCTTTCTCTTAACCCAAGTAAGAGCCATTGCACGTCTTGTTTAGTGAAGATTTTGATAACCGTCCTGTAAGTAATTTTAACATCTAAGGTGTTATCCTAGTATTTTAATAGGAGGTCAAAATGATTTTTTGGTGTGATGGTCGATATAAGTTTTTAAAAATTTTAGAATTAATGTAATATTTTAAACATTCGTTATTTAAAACTTTGCATGTGATTTTATCATCAAATGTAATTAGATCACCGAAATGAGACTTTAAGCTGCTCTCACTCCATTTTACGCTCCTTACACTTGCAATTATGACCGCAATACATTCAGTTTATATTTTGTAACACTACATTAATTAAACTTATTCTCCTATAGATGATATCATTAAAATTGTATCTGTATTTTTATTTCCTTTAATATTTAAATTCATACAGTATGAATTATTTGTACGTTATTACTTACTTATATAGCGGGTGATTAAAATACAATCATAGAAATAATTGTTTAACAAGTATCTTTAACTTTTAATGACCATAAATTATCGGTAGCACCAAACTCAATCTACGATTTTTAAAAAAAAAATTTGCGCGATTTCCTAAAAAAAGAAACCAATTTTCAGTCTTTTAAATATTTTAGTATAAAAATGCCAAAAATTCGTGAACTTACTTTGTCGAAGGTTTCTTTAAAGGTCACACCTGGGTTTGGTGGATGAATTTTGTTTTTTTTTTCGGTATGAGTTTTTACTGTATACTGTATTGTTTTTGTAATGGTTTTGCATTAAGTTAATAAAGAAAAATTAAAAATTATCTAATAATCATAGTACTGTAGATAATGAAAACCGGTATTGAATATATAATAATTTAACTATTTGTTAGAGAGAATGTAGTTATCAATATATTATTAATTACATTATGTAGTATATGTCACACGATTCAATAAGGTAAGGAAATCTTTTTTTCACCTTTTTAACATCCGATATGTATTGATTTCTTATGTCTCATCTCCCATTAAACTTGGTAAACTAAAAGGCCAAATCATTAATAATTAATTTATATAATTAAAAGTTCTTCTGATGTTTACAATAGTCTCCCGTACAAATAAATAACGTGATATATTATTGGAGCCGTGTAAGTTCCAATGGCCAATCGGTGAGATTTGTGTGGCTAATCCAGTGCCGGTTAATGAAATTTTGATCAGGTCTTTCCTTATTATGTTAACGAAAAAATTTAGTAACGCGCATTTCTTCATTAGTAATGACTAGTAATTTATATTGTATATTGTATAAACATATAAATAATTACATAAAATACATTATATGGATTTTATTCCCGGTCCTCTGTGAAACGGCATATCATATCACCACAGGTATCCGATCTTTAAAATAAAAATTTTTCGGATCATATTTTTTTTCATTTTTTTTTTTTTTTTTGTAATTTTTTTTTGTATAATTTTGCAATTTTTACAATGAAGTTCTGATTATGCCTGTATAGACTTTATACAGTTTATACTTGTGTATATTTATTTACATCATATGATTTTTATAAATAAATTAAATGTGTGGTATTGTACAAGTAATACGGTATTCATGGGTCTTGGACACCTATAACTAAAGTGGTGATTCTCTATAATTTATATAAATATCGTAGTTGGTTAATTCTTGATTGGCAATATAAGGTCAAAATTAGCATTTTACCATTTAAGAATTTGAGAAAAATATGAAACTACATAAAATGCACATAACATTATTCAAAATTTGACATTAATTGTAAAAAATCACACGCTTCCTTTTTTAATATGGGTACAAAATTGCACGTATCTTAAGATTTGAAAAAAAAATTAACTGTACAAATACCATCATACGTCATGATCTTTAGAAAAAAAACTGTAGGGTCTTTTTTTTCATTGGGATGATCTATAAATGTATTCCCGAATTAAGGTTCGGGACAGATTGGGGAAAAATAATGATGAAACGTTTCAAATTCTGAAAAATAGTTACACCCACTTAGCTTAGAAACTATGTCGATCATTTGGCAGGGGTGCCCGCCCGAAACACTGCATCAATAACGTTATGTCGTTATAAAACCCATTTTTGGCTTTTACAAAGAGAAAAAGAATTATCGTTTTAAATTTATGGCATATGCATACATGTAATTTGCATAATGATCAGCCTCATGCGAGGCCCTGCTCACATAATTTGCTAATTTGGATTTTCAAAAAGAGTCCTTAATAGCTAAAACTTTTTTCGTATATATAGTTAAGAAATCACAGTTTCTTTAATTTACTAATTCAGACTTTTATAGATTTGTGTTACCGTGCTACTGCAACTAATTAAAAAAATAAATAATAAACAAAATTGAGCTCTTCTATCAGATTTGTCTCCCTTTTCTTTCTTGAATTCTCAAAAAAAAAAACAGATAATGGATGAGCATGAAATCAAAGTTGATGAAATACAAGTTCAAGCACATCAAAACGAACATAAAAATAATGATGATAAAATTTTTAAAAATGCAATTAGGACGATAAAGATTGCAAATATATCTAGTAATAATAGAAATTTGAGTGAAAAAGTAAATTATGGGGATGATGATAATGATACAACTAAGAAGGAAGATTATCGAATTGCAATTAGTCAAGATGGGAAATTTGCCATTACATTCGATACAGGTAAAAAAATAAATTTCCTTTAAAGATAATTCACGTCCTTTAAACACATATTGATGAATTTTTTTTAAAAACAAAAAAAAAGCAAACCTTCGGATTAAAATATTGGAAAACACTGATTATCGTCAGCCTAAATATGAGGCGTATTCCAGCAGTAAGAATAAATCCGACGAGTTCGTTGAAATTGATAAAACAATCGCTTATTTTAAAATAGATAAATACTTTAATATTGCTAAGTTTTACAAAACAGATTATGAACCCCGTTTATTTAGAGAATTTCAAGAATATAAACTCAATATTATCAATGATAATGAATTTTTGAGTGCCGCCGACGATGACGATCCTAATAGTGACGAGGATAAAATGAATGATAAATCTGATGAATTTAGATGGTCATTTGATATATCTAACTTGCATAAAAAGGATGATAACGAAGCTTTTATTCTTATCGCCATATCTCGCATAAACGTTATAGAGGATATGAATAATATTAGAGGCAATGTTAAAAACCCTGATTATGGATATTTCAGTAAATTTAATTTTCACCCGCCTAATGAATGTGAAAATAGTAAGCTTAACGAAGTTAATGATTTTAAAGTTGGAATATCAGAACATGAAGAGAGTGAACCATCCAACTCACAAAACGTTGAAATAAAAAAGGGAGTCACTATCTATCGTCTTGAACTAAAAAAAATGAAAGGGAATGAAAGTGGAGATTATTTTCTTAGTAATATAACTCGTTATAATACTGAAAAAATTTCAGGAATATGTAGTTTTATAGAAGTTTCAGATGAAGATAATGAAGATAAATTTTGCGATATTAAACGTAGATTTATAATATTGAATTTTCATGGGATACACAATTTCGAATCTAATGATAATTTTGATTTTTTAAAATTGAATGAAAAATTTGAACATCCACCAAGTATTAGACGTGAATTAGATAATTGGTTTATGGATACAGGTTATGATTGTATGAAACGGCTTTTATCGTGTATTTACAATAGATATTTTTTGGTTGCAAATTACAAAAATGATATCCAATCACTTGAAGGTAAGGTTTAAAATATTTCTCTCTAAAGTTATTAGATACATTATTTAATACAGTTTAATTTTCAAGTTTATGATCTGGCAAAAATGGAGTTGGAACCTACTGCAAAAAAAATCGAAAATAAGGATAGCTTCGCAAAAAAATACAATTACGATACTTTTTCGGTTAGTAAGCTACAACTGTGTTTTACTCAAGGAATTAAAAGCGTCAAGTAAGTTATTATGTAATAAATCATTATTAGCTCATCTTTATTATTATTGAATGGCGTTTTAATTTAATTTCACGTTATTTATTTCTTACTATACGTTTCACATTTATTAGGTTGTATTTTATGGAAAGTGGTTTACAAATTGCATCAAAAAAATTTGATGACATAGAACAAATATATCTGTTAGAATTTATTAGTGATGATGAAAAATTACTTATATTAGGCAAATGTCCAGAAGCAGGTGAAGAAGGACTAAGATTTATAATATGGGATTTATATAATACTGGTAAAGTTGAATCAACGAAGTTAAACAATTTTCCAATGAAGATTATAGAGAATCTTAGCACTCGTTTAGCGAGAACTTCAGGAAATATTTTACAAATTGATGATGATGGGAAAGTTTCATCAATCCTTAAAAGAATTGAAAAGGAATTAAAACGGAATGAGGAAAAAACTATAAGACCAAATATAAAATTAAAAGAAAATGAAGCCAAAAAAGAAAATGGAAAGCTGGACAAGAATCATATTATAAAATACGATGAAAGAATAGAAGATTTTAAACCAATAATTACTGATAAAGAACCATGGGTGTTAGACGATTATAAAAGAATTTCTTACTGTCTTTATCATAAACAAAAAGGAGCAGAAGTAGAAACTTTACAACTTATAGTTGGCAGGTCCACTATTCAAATTTGGCATCAAATCCGAGATGATAGTAAAAACAAAGAGCATCTTCCTAACAAGGGAGAACCATTTCTTGAGTATATATGGACAAATCACATTCCGGTAAATCAAGAAAGTGAAGAAACAAGATTACGGATTAGTGAATTTGATTATGGACCTAATGATGGATTGCATGGCAAATTAAGTGATTTTTATTTAAAAGTTTATTGGTATATAAGAAGCAATGAAGAGAATGTAGAAGAAGATAATGTAAAAAAGGCAGAGATCGCAAATAAGAAAGGTTACAAAGTAAGAGAGAAAATAATCAAACGAGAAGATATTATTGAAAAATTCCATGCAGTAAGACACGCCTGTAAAGCATTAGAACATCTTAATAAGCGTTATAAAAGTAAATATCTTGTAG
Organism: Rhizophagus sp. LPA8_4_AMF; assembly: GCA_021464525.1. Taxonomy (NCBI): domain Eukaryota; kingdom Fungi; phylum Glomeromycota; class Glomeromycetes; order Glomerales; family Glomeraceae; genus Rhizophagus; species Rhizophagus sp. LPA8_4_AMF. Next base: position 29,009 of record JADRCO010000380.1, on the reverse strand, counting down.
ATAATTATATTAGAGTACATGAAGTAAGTTATTTAAAATTTTAATTGCATTCATTATTTTAAGATATTAATATTCCTTTTTAATCAATAGTACAAAGAGATGATTAGCTACATCAAACACATAGCCTGGAGATTTGCCAAACTTGAACCGGAAAATTTTAAATTGGTGGATGTCCGACATAATGTCATAAAAAGTTTAATTCTTGGTGATTGCGATCATTTGATAAAATTTATATTATTTGGAGGTGAAGAAGAAACTGTTGAAAATAAAAATGATTGTAAAGAAAATGAGAAAAAACAAAAGGATTTTGTGACTAGACATATACCAAGAGATATCTTATGGCCAGGAGAAGTGTTTTTAAAAGATGATGATCTTGACTTTTACGAAAGAAAAGATGATGATATAGTAGAGGATAATGAAAAAATTAAGCCAACAAATAATATGGAATTAGCAATTTATCATTGCAAAGGTAAAACCTCTAAACTTATTATGACTTGGTATAATTTACCTCATTGAAGAATTTAATTTTATACTATAGGCCGTGAACTTAAAGATATGATTATCGTTGCCTATATTATTCTAGAAATGCGATGAATTACGCAGGTTGGATGTGTACTGTCTCCAAGGCAATCCCTTTATTATATAAATTTAAATATGGTTTGTTTTTAAATTCTAATTTTATTTTCACTTAAAAATAGTTTGTGAGATTATTAAATTTTTATACATGTAACATAGACGATTATGTCAGAAAGTTGTTGCTTAAAGAATGTTTTGCGGGTCAAACTCAAGATTCTATTGCAATTCCGATGGAATTCTTAACAAATTGTAACAACGAATTTAGAGCATTCGGAGTAACTAAACTGAAAACTGAGAAAAATAAATCTTTCAAAAATAAAAAATTTGAGCTCGTAAAACCTCCATTAGCTTTACGAATAGTACCCCTACTTAATTTTACCATAAACTATATTGAAGAGGAAAAAGAAGAGAATAGCTTTTTTAAAATAATGAAAAATATTTTTTTGTTATTATTTATACCACGATGGTACAAAATTGATCGAAATGAGAAGATTAAGTTAAGCCCTTTTTCTAGGACAACATTGTGTGAGAATGATGATATTTACAACAATCCAGCAATTGAAGCGGTTATCAATTTTCAATGGCAAAAAGCAAGAAATTTATTTTTTTCTTTTTTCATTCGATTTCTTGTTTTTGCCACTTGCTTTGGGTTAATTAGCTGGGCATATTTAGATCATAGCACTATTATTAATCAAAATGTTTTAATTATATTAATTATTGTTTTCTATTATTTGGCAATTTATCGACTTATTACTGAAGTGATACAGTTTCGTTATCGTGGAATTAAAAATTATTATTTTAATATGTTTATTATAATTTCCATTATACTTGCTGTAACAATAATGACAATAATTCTTAATAATTTTCAATTTTCTGATGGTTTTGGAAGTGTTAAAGAAATTAATACTGGGTTAATTGTGTGGATATCGTTCTCAATTTTCTTTGTTTGGATTGAATTGGTAATCATGTTTTGTAATTTCAGTTGTTATTTAAACTCTCATATAAAACTGGATTAACCAATTTTAACAATTTTAAAAATTTAGATTTTCTACCTCCGCCTAATACCATGTAAAAATATAAAATTTAAAAGTATAATAAATGTTTTATTTGATAACATTACTATATTACTAAACTTATTCTTTTTTGCTTAACAGATATTGGTATTTATATTTATCATGTCACAATTATTTTTAAAACCATAATTCCATTCTTTCTGTTTATGTCGATTGTGATATTAGCATTTGCACATGCAATGTATGGAAAATAATTCATTTCTTTCTTTTTTAAATTTTTATATAGTTAATTTATATATATATATATATATTGTTTATGTAGGTTTGTGTTGCTTAGAAATCCTGTAAATATTGAGACCAAAGGTTCTACATACAGTGGAACTGCTACAGATTCTTTAACAAATGAGATACTTAATATTAAACTTAAGTCTGATTATGATCCTATGTCTAGTGATAATCCATTTACATCTTTTTCAAAAGCAATAATGGCTACATATTTTTGGACTAGTGGTAATTGGGTTCAAAGGGATGAGTTTGATTTTTGGGCTGTTGAAGTGTATACTTTTATTGCTAGCGTATTTCTTGTGTTGGTTTTACAAAATATGTTGATTGCTTTTATGAGGTAAGTTTATTTTTTCAATTTCGCTTATTTGCTTAATATTATTTTTTATTTAATTGCTTATCTTTTTAGTGGAGTATATGAACATGTAACAGCTAAAAGTAGACAGATTTTATTAAAACATCGAGCAAATTTTATAGCGGATTATGAAGCATTATACCATATTCATTTTTCGAAACCTGAACTTGAACCAAAATATATTTATTATCTTGGTCAACCTAAGATTGGTATAATGCAAGAAAAGATGATAATAAGGGTGCTATTTATGATGATTTTGAAGAAAAATCCGCATTAGTACAACATGTATATAAAGAAAAAGATTATGATAAATTTTCAATTTTGAAATATGACGATGATAATATTAAAATGAGAATTAACAATTTTAAGAATATAGGTAATGACATGAATGATAATATTGAGTATTTGATTGAAGGGTTTAAAAGTAAAAATTTTTTAATTGATGAAATTAATGAAATTGAAGATATGAAAATTGATTTAAAGCTAAGATTGAAAAATTATATCATAGGTTAGAGAAATTGGAGAAATAATTTTTGTAAAATTTTAGTTTAACTTATTTTGCAAATTCTGTAATTCTTTTTTATCTGTTGTACTTATTTATTTCAATAGAGTTAAACAATTATAAACCCGGCTAGATGAATGATTAAGTCATTATAGCTTTTAAGGTATATATAATAAATAAATTGCCATGAAATTAATGACTTTTATTTGAACTGAAATTTCCAATTTTAACTGATCTCAATGCAACAATTGTGTATCAAATATTCAATACATACATAAACTAATTATGTGTGACATTTATTATGATTACTGTAACTATTTTTTTTTCTGCATTGGTTTTGTGCTATGCTATAAACTAACCAACTGTTGCTTTACAACTACTGTACTGTACTTCGTTGACCCTCTCTCAATGAAAAAAATCCTATCATTAATGAAAAGGGATAGAGAAAGTAGCTGTTCGTTTTAACCTAAAGAAAAGAATGGAATCGTTAAATTATCAACTTTATATTTGACTATCATAGAACTATTTTTACCTGTTTCTTTAATTTCATCGGACTGAATGTATGGATCCCATTCAAATACTGCATTATCATAGTGGTTTTTAGATTTCAATTGCATTTCTTGAATGATACTATCAATTTCTTCATTTTCATTTGTCCAGATAAGCATTATCTTAAGCTAGAATATAATCGTTTGTTTCTGGATTCTGAGATATTCCACATAATTTAAGAAACTCACAATATATTTGAAACCTAAAAAATTATTAAAGATATAAATAAATAAGATATAATAAAGAAATGTTAAAATACATGTATAAATCTTATTACCTTATTTATTAAGGATTCAACTGGATTCTGTGAATTATGTAAGCATAGTAAAGGATTGATTTTCTTGTATAATGTTTGTACCACTCATACTTTTGTGCAATGAGCCATCTCTCCATATGGCTGGATATACTGCCATAGACCTATTTTTACTTGTTCCTACAATTTTCTTAAACTGATCACATGGTATCCATTCAAATACAATATCATCATGATTTTTAATTTTCAATTGCATTTCTTGAATAAAATCATCAATTTGTTCATTACTATTCATACAATTTATAAGGCTTATAAAATGATTTTGAACTAAATATAATAATTTATATCTGGATTTTGAGATATTTCATATAGTTTAAGAAGGTCATATTAATTCTAGTTAAAATATGAATTAAAGTGATTAATATATTATAAACAAAGAAATCAGTTATTCATAAATTCATAATATAGAACTCTTATTAGGAATTTGAATATACGCAATTCAAAATAACTTCTTTATTTGGGTTTCTACTTTCTTGTATATTTTTTATTCCACCAATTCCCTTATGTAATGGGCCATTCTTCCATATTGTTGTATATGCTGTCATAAACCTATTTTATTTATTTCTTTAAATTTCAACAAATTGATTATACGGAATCCATTCCAATACTATATCATGATGATCTTTTATTTTCAATTACACTTCCTGAATGAAGTCACGAATTTTTCATTTCTTGTTGAGTTTATAAAATTCTGTTTTATGTATTTAAAATGATCCTTAAAATAAATATTTTGAAAAGATACTAATGCTAAAAAGTTAAAAAATTTTGAAAAAAAATTATTTTTAACGACATAATAAATTTATGCGCCTCGCATGTGACAACTTTTTCAAAGAACGTCGTAAATCTATCCTTTTTTATACAGCAAAATTTTTGAGTCAACCAAATTTGAGATGATCTAATTTTTTAGCCAACATTTCGCAAAGCCGATCATTCCTTCTTATAAATTATGCAATAATGAAAGGTTCAATCTTTTGCAAAAATAAAACTGTGCTATGTAACTCATGTAATTTCCGTACAAAAGTATCCGGTATTTGTGCTAATAATTTATTTTTTTTCAACATTAATAATAAATTTCCATGATTCAAGTGAGTGGAGTTCACAAGATTCTTGGATTATAATTATTTATGACATCAATTATATTTCCAAAAAGATATGTTGTATTATTAAGCAACCTTTATTTTTAAAAACTAAAATAAATAACACATGGAGAATTGAATATTACTTTAACAACTAAGCTTATTATGATTATATTCGTTCATTCGTATTTAACACTTGATAAAAATCACGTACGGCGCAATTAAGCTTAAATGTAACATAAAAAATAAAAATGAAAATTGAAAAGTTAAAATAAATTATCATTTTTTATGAATATTAGAGGAGTTTCGCACTTTGAAAGTATTAAAATAAATTAATAATAATTTATTTAACTTCCTTATTCGACAATACTAGAATAAAGTAATAAAAGGCTTATTGTCCTAAATATTTCATGTACTTTAATTGCAATAGGATCATATGAGCTAATCATTTAAGATAATCTATTTTTTATTTTTATTTGTTTTTCATTATAAACGGGACAATGATTATGTTGTTACATTTTTAATAATAGACAAACTTTTTATTATTCTTTTAGAGGCGGAAAAACGATCTTTATAGTTATTTAAACGATTTTTTTCATTTCATAAAAAAAATTGGATCAGGCTTTGTTTTTAAGCAATGAAAAATAACACCAATAATTGTATTTGCTATTGCAAAATCTATTTTACATATATTATCAATAATTGGAGGTGGTAAACAATTATTATAATGTGCTGTTATATTCTTTTATTTTTTTTTGTGAATAGAGACAATATAATTAAAAGAATTTTTTCCAATAAGTTTAAATGTACCTTGGAGTCCTAACAAACAAATTATTTCGTACAAAGTAAAGTTTCTCTTTTGAATAAGAGTTAATATGTCTGAGTACCTTTATTACCCTACTCAGGCTTTTTGTTAAAGCTAAATATAATCCAGACACATCTAATAATAATTGCATCAATTTATTTTAATAATAAGAACAAGATTTAAAAATTATTGGCTTACAAAAGTTTTAATGAGAAAAGTTAATAATTTTATAAAACAATGAAAAGGACAAGAATGAAGACAAAAGAGAATTAAGTAATAAATTAATAAATTTAATAATCAGTCAACTGCAATTATATCAATTCATTATAGATTTCCTTCTTTTGAAAAAGATCTTAAAATAAGTCTATTTTTTAATGATAAATAAAAATAATTTGCAAGAATAAATAGTGGTAAAAGTTTATATAACCTTATTTTCTTAGGTCGCGAAGCTGATTCTAAAGTGTATTTGATATACACGAATAAAGTTAATGATATAGGATTTCTACCTTTTTCAAAATTTAAAAAATTATATAGGTATAAAAAGTGATGAAATATGAAGCGAAAGGGAATATGACAATAAAAGCGATTAACATGCATTGATAACAAGAATTTACATACTTAAAGAGTGAAAAAAAATTTTATAAAATGTTATTTTGATCTTTCAGTATTATAATGGCAAATGACCAAATGACAAATGATTGGTGACATTTGTCATAATTTTAAATCATTTGGCATTTGTCATTTCGCAAATGAACCAAATGACAAATGCCAAATGATTTATGATTATGACAAAGGATTATGCAAATCCTTTGAATGGCCAAATGACTAGGTCATTTCCGAACAATGATTTGAATGCTACATTGTTTAGTGAAATGCTACATTATCCAGTATTATCAAGTGTAATGCCATATTATCCAGTGTAATGGAGCATTTCTAAAAATATTTCAAATGTGGTATTTTTTGATGTAATGTAACATTTTCCAAAAAAATGCAAAATATCACAAAATTTGATTTTTTGTAAATTAGACAATTTTGTAACAATTTTATGTCCAAAATTATCTAGTGGAATGGAGCATTATCCAAAAAAAACACGAAATTGTCAATTTTTGCAATTTGGACAATGGAGTCTGAATGGTTGCAAGTCCCTTACTAATTTAAATGAATTTGAATATAATAAATTGTATATATAAAAAGTCTAAAAACATACAATTAAAATAAATTTTACAAATAAAGTTCTTTTCAACAAATAAAATACATCATTTATAATATTGTACTATAATAAGCATGGTGGTTAGTTTTATTACAAAATATAATAGTTTGGTTTTGTTTTATTTAAATATTTTTTGTATTATTTAGTCATAAAGTTTAGACTAGCTTAGACTAGAGTCCAAAAATTTTAAATTCTATAAATAGAATGAAACAGCAAGTCACTTGTTGTGCTAATTAACATATGAAACAACATGTGACAATTGTGACATGTTTTTACAACGTGCATTTGTATGTATTCAGATGTCAATTTTTGCATATTTAAATGATATTTAAATGGTAATATTTGTATATATTTTAATTACGATATTTGTATAACTATTTATATAATAATTATATATTTTAATGACACCTTCAGATGATAACTTTTGTATATCAGAAAATAACAAACTGAGTTGATTGTTGGTTGTACTATTATGAAAAGGTTTGATTTATATACAATAGTGTAATCTTATGGTGTATCATATAATTATTAACTAATTAAACAAAAACTTTTTGTCATTTGGATATCTTTTGTTCTTATAGTAAGTTGTATTAATTTGTTGATTAATTAATATTGAACCAAGTATTCTATATTATATATATTGTAAATTATTACAGTAATTGACTAACTGTGATATTTGACTAATAAGAAATCATATAAATATGTACAAGATCCATTTTGCTTTTTTATAAAAAATAAAGATGGATTTGAAATTCTTGCCAGAATTGTCCAGTGATTACAAAAGGCTTTTTGAAGAAGAAATAGAATATGATGTTATTATTTATGCTGGAAAAGAACCAAATGTAAAAGAAATTCATGCTCATTCAAATATTTTGTGTACCAAGTCTCAATATTTTCGTATTGCATTTTCTAAAGAATGGGCTAAGAAACAAGATGGAAAATTTATTTTAAGGAAGCCAAATATTTCACCTCACTTATTTAGTATTATTCTCAGGTATGTATCATATTTAAAACCAATCAATATATGAAATGTTTTCTTGGAATTAGGTGAAATATATTAAATTATAATTATTTTTGATATTAGATTTATTTATTATGGAAATATTGAATTGAAGAACATACAGAATTCCAAAGTATTAAAACTCTTAAAAGCAGTTGATGAACTTGATATTCAACAATTGTTTTCTTATATTCAAGAATATTTGATTGAGCATCTAACTGAATTTTTAAAAGAAAACCCAATTAGTATCCTTAAAACTGTCTATCGATATGAATCATTTACGGATTTATACGATTTGTATTTTGAAAATATTTGTGAAGAACCTGAAATTATATTTAATTCTGTTAAATTTATTGATTTAAAAGCCCCTTTATTGGAGATATTATTAAGACGAGATGACTTAAATATGGAAGAAATTAAAATTTGGGAAGGGCTATTAAAATGGTGTTTTTATCAACAAAACATGATAAATAATCCAACAAAATGGAGCAAGGATGATATTACAGAGATTAAAACGTTATTACACAGATTTATTCCTCTAATAAAATTTTATGATATTAAATCCGCAGATTTTTTTTATAAAGTTTATTGTTACAAAGAAATTTTACCTCAAGATTTAATCCATAATCTTTTGGAATTTCATTTAATTTCTAATATGAAACCTAAACCTAATATAACACCTTCAAGAAAGCCAAAACTTAATTCAAATTTGATTAAATCAAAATACATACCTTTATTTGCTTCATGGATTGATAGAAAAGGTCTTTCTTATAACAACAATAATATTCCTTATAAATTTGAATTATTATGTCGTTCAGATAGAGATGGATTCAATGCATCATTTTATAAAACTTATAACAAAAAAGGAGCTATTATTTGGATAGCAAAAATTCAAGGTACAAAACAATTAGTTGGAGTATATAATCCATTTAAATGGATTGAACGTCATGGTTGGAAAAATACTGAAGATGGTTTTCTATTTAATTTTTCAGATGGAGAAGATATTTCTACCGCAAAATTAGAATATTTTAATAATGCAGATTGTGTTATTTATTGTCATAATAATGATGATAGCTCTAATATAGATGATTTAGATTGTAATAATTCTAATTCTAATAGGTGGACTTATTATACCAAACAAAATTATTATCCTAATATAAATATTCCAGCAACTTTTATGATAGAAAATTATGAAGTATTCCTAGTGGAAAGTTACTAAATATTATAATCTTATTTGTTATTATATAAAGTTTAGTTTTAATGAGAAAGAATTCACTAAAATTTGTTACCATTATATTTTTACTATTTATTTAAATATAATTTGAAGAATTTAGAAAATGTTGTTATATATCACACTAGACTACTATTTGGTATAAACATAAAATTAAGGTATATCTAATATATGATTATTTGTAAGTTTATTATATAATTATATTACTATCCCTTAATTTTTTTAAACTTAATTTTACCTTGAAAATTGTACTTTTTTTAAGATATGGATCTAATTATCATTAATAAATAAACTTTTTTTTTATTAAATTCCTCTTGGAATTATGCATCTAATGGTAATAGTTTTATGTTTCAAAAATTAATAAGTAATTTATTATTTTGATTTATATATATATACATATATATATATTTTTGCAAGGTAGTGCAATTTGTGAGTTTATTAATTATATGTAAGGATATAGAAATATCTATTATATAACTAATTTATTAAAACTCCAAACCAGTTTCCCATCCATAAGATTGCTCCTGTGCTCTACCATCACCTTATGAAATTCACCTATTTACTATAATTTGAAATAAAAGGTATTAAGGAAGATAATTTTCAAACATCTCAGCAGAAAACAAAATTTAAGAAAATATCAAATTTTGGACGTTTGAAAAAGTTCATATTCTTAATCAGGTGGGGTCATCTAACTATTTATCATATGATTGGAATATTCTTAGAAAATTTTAACGAAGCCCATTAAGAAAATAATTAGTTAAAAAAACATTACAAAAAAACTAGATAGACAAAAATGAAACAGTAAATATAAATGAAAAGATAATAAAAATTGAAAAACAACTTACCATCTTCAGTCCATTCTATTAAGTAAATATCTATTCCTATACTGGAGGATAAATTAAAACCTTTTTCAAATTTCACGGTAAAAAAGCTTCTATTCAATAAAAAAAAATAAAAGTACAAATAGTTTAAAGCTTCGGACCTAATCAAGTTTTCAAATTTGCTATGCATGACGTTTATATAGGTTCTGTGACTTCTGTAAATATTATCTAATAGTTATCAGTATTATTATCTATTAAAGAGAAATAATGAATTCTTGAAAGTGTATATATGTTTTAAAAAAAATGAAATAAGCACGAAAATAATTTATTTAGATATGTACAATTGGGAAATCTCAGTTTTAATCAATATTTTCTCAAGGAAACAAGAAAACCTTTCCAAAACATTCTCCTGAACTAAAACAATGATTTTTTCATGAAATCAATATTAAACAAATTAAGAAATGACAATGATTATTTCTTTGGCGAAGTTAAGGCTTGGTGGTAGTGGCATGGGTACCATTTGATAGATTTGAAAATATAAAACAAGGTAGGGCTAATACACAATAATATTAATAAACAAAGATATTATTTTCCTTCGTGATAAGCCTAATGCATATGTTCTTATCCAATTTGGATATAGTTACTTACTAGAACTTATTAGTATATGAATTATTTATAAATGTATTAAGCATAAAAGGATATTTTTCCAAATTTTCAAAGAAATAACTATCAAAACATAGTTAGTAGAAACTGATCCAGATACAAACATTTAGTTGTAACATATTCCCTGACCGTGTATATTAAAAATTCCTATCATAGTAGTAAAACTGTTCGTTAAGAAATAATTATAAAAAAAAATTATTAGGAACTACTTTATTACTATTTACCATAAATATATGTTTATTAAAGTGGTTATTAATAAAGATTTTTTATTTTTATTTGATTAATATTACTAATCAACATTTTTAGGTTCAGTCTTTGGCTTTAATATGAAAAGAAAAATTAAAACTGCCGAATGCAGTAAATCCAGTGATTATTTGTGTAGATTTTTTATTTTATAATTTTAGGTTCAACTATGTGACTTTTATTTTGGGGTGAATAAACAGATTAGCTGCTACAGCAAGTTTAACAACAGGTGGGTTTTTTTCTTATTACTACTGTAGTTATTAAGTAGTATTTTTTATTCTTTAATTATTATTATTACCAATTTACTGGTTTAAATTAAATACAATGCTGAAACATTTTTTCTTAATAACATTTGGTTTTGTCATCAAATTTATGACCCACTTCAGGTTAGGTCAAGTCAATTACCTGACCTGCCCATTTGGAGATCTACCAAAACATCAAAAATGTTCACTCCACAGACTGGGATTGTCTTATACGATTTGCATTAACAATGACCAACAATGATGTTAGAAAACATTTCATGACAACCCATTACCACCTCCTATGCATCTATACTACGAATGTAAAAGTACATCTGTTTCATTTGAAGCTGATCTAGCAATTGAATCATCAACTGTTATCAAAGATGCTCTAATTATAGAAGTATCATCACACACATTTATTAATGAAGGACCTTTCCAAGAAGACATGCCATTTTTTGAAAATATAGGATCTAAATTTCCAAAATTAAGAAGGTTAGAAATAACAATAATCTTTGAGATTATAATGTTTAATTGCAAACCAACAAAAATAATGATTATAATTTGGTATATCAGATATCAGAATTGTCAGAAGAAAGATTTTAATGATGATTAAGAAGAAGATTATGAAAGACCAGATGATAATGATGAAAATAAAGAAGATTCTAACAACAAAAATTATTTTTCATCACTTTATAATACTTTTAATGAAAATTATGAAAATTGGCAACATATAGATGATAAATGGATACTTACATTCATTTTAAGATTTCAAACCAGATTTTGCTTGGCTGATACTGCAATCGACACATTAATTACTATTTATACCATGTTTTAATAAAATTGGACTCTAATCAATTTGAAAATTTTCCATCATCTCTATATACCACAAGAAATAAATTAAGATTGAGACAAAATTTACTCACTTTTTCTGTATACCCTTCATATTACAAATTATACTATTATCTCTATTAATATATTGATTCATCATCTACTTTTGACATGTATGAGTTTCACTTAACTATAAAGGTAAAAATTGTCTCTAGTATACTAAAATTATTTCTAATACTACTGCACTATATACGTTACATATTTGTTTATTTCTGATTTTCTTTTTATAAATTCTGCACTAATTATCCACCCAACTTCATCCCTTATTTGTAAAAAAAAAATTTTGCAGACAAATTGATTATATACATTAATATTATTGACATGTAAAAATTTATTTATAAAGGATATTAATTACTTAATTAATTATAAAATATAGTTCATAATTAGAAATCAATAAAAAATACATTCTCTTTTATAATATAATGAGGATCATTTTATTTTATTCCAAAAATGGTATTATATACAAATACAAAGTTTGAAGAAAAATGCTTTTTAAAATCTTATTAAATATAATTTCAAATTGAAGTAAATAATTGGATTTAAATGAAATTATATATAGGATATCAATAAGCTAACTTTAATTTTATAAACTCTGGTTATTTAAATTAAAAAACTGTTAAATTTCAAAAATTTTTAAAATTTTTTAAAATTAAAAAATTATTCTTATTTACTTAAAAAAAACAATTTTAACATATTTTCTTTTCTGAATATACAGTAAATATTATATTGAACTAATATAACATGCATATTATTTTTATTAATTAAAAATTAAAAATTAATGAAATACATTTTTTTTATTTTTGTATGAGCATTTACAAATCAAGAAACTATAATAGAGTATATAGTTTACATTAATTAATTCTAAGTGACTAATGTAAAAAAATTCAAAGAACAAATTAAACTGCCAATTAGTAAACTGGATGAAGATTATGAAGTGGTCGCAAAAGAAAGTTCTGTTAAAACACCAGAAACACCAGAAGGACAATAAATAAACACCATTTACATATTTACATATTAAAGAAAATACGGCATGAATAATGGTGTATGTTTTAAAATAATAAATTAATCATATAAATCTTTTTTAATTTTATTGTTTTATATTTATCATTAATTTATTAAATATTAGATACAAACAAAAGTTTATAAATATATATAATATATATGTAAATTTTTTCTTTCTTTTAGATTTTTAGATAAAATATAATGGACTTATTTTAGTATAAACCAGTATGATAGTTAGATAAAGAAACTTTCTGTCTGTCATAGAATATTAATAAAGTATCATGCAAAGAAAACCATAACTTTATATTTCAATCATGGCTCGCCAATGTGAGCAAATATGAAGAAACCTTGTAAGATACTATATATCAAGTAAAAAAAAAAAAAAAAAAAAAAAAAAAAACAAAAAAAAAAAAAACCATGTAAAAAACAAAAAAACAAAAAAAAAAAAAAAAAAAAAGATAAATACCGAGCACAAGAACAGCTTCGATTCTTAAGAATCATATAAAATTATTATTATTAATAATTATAATTACATTTACCAACATAAATTTTATTAATTAATATATTTTAAATGAAAAAGATGGATATAATGTCTTGATATATATTAAATTTATACAGATAGTATTCAACATCAAAAACTATATATAGTAAAATGCCTCATTGACTATAATAGTATGTAATTTATACTAAATAGATGTTAAGTAAAGAGCAATTCCTATAATTCATATACAGATGTAGCCTAATTAAATTCATCTAAAAGCTATACTAATTACAGATTATATAGTATATTAAAATAATAAAAGTAAATAGAAACTAAAACTACATATCAAATCTTTAATAGTCTATTTAAGAATTTGGCAATGAAATAATCAAAATAATCATATAAACCAGCTTTTTATCAACATATACTTTACTTCAATTTACTTCAAATTTACAAGTATATGTAACAATATAAAGAAAATAGATCTTGTACTCTTCATTCTCAAGTAGTACCTGGAAAGGCCTCAATAATCTTATATTCTTTGGATTGAGCAACTTCCTAAAAAAGAGGAAAGAGGACTTTTAGTTGACCAAAGAAGTTTTCACTCTTTAAGATATTGTGAATGCAAGAGAACCATTGATAAAAATCATAAATAGTATGATAAATTCTAGAAACAAACCTAAACAGGAAATCTTAAACATATCAGATTGAATAATATCGGTTTAAAATAAACACAAAAGAAGATAAACATAATTTATTATTATTAAAAAAAAGTATGCAAATTTTGTATGTTTGATCAACTGGTTTGAAAATTCATACCGTACCGATTTTCCTACTACTGGATTTTTGATTATTAATAATTATTAAATATTAGTATTTTTTTGTTATTATCATTAAATTATTATTCTTGTCAATTTATTAAATTAAATTAATTTATTTTTTTTTTTATAGTTTGATTTGTTCTTTAAGTTTATTTGGATGGAAAATGGATCAGCTAGGTTTGATAATAGGTAGGTCCTCTTGATTATTAATTAATATTTTCTGATTATTTTTTTCATTATTACTAATTTATTGATATATTAATAATACTATGACGTTTTTAGTATACTTTTTTTTTGATGTGTAAATCATTCTGTAAACAAATTCTAATAAATAAATAAAATCAATTTTTTAATAAATGATAACATGCAAGTTTGGTCATGGAAAACTAAGGATTAAATTGAAGCTTTGGATAATAAAACAAATTATGAAGGTAAACCTTCTAGGTTATTATTTTTTTGTATTGCTGTTTTTGCTTTGAATTATACTAACAAATTTTTTTTACTATTTCCTTTCGTTCTCTATTCCCTTTCAATTCCCTTTCATTCTTCTATTTCCTTCCTTTATACCTTCCCTTTCCTTCCTGTACACCAGATCAATTTGATCAGTTAAATTAATCGATCACTCTCCCAAAAAGTATTCTTTTCCTTCTCATCAAACAAATAATATTATTATTGGATGCCTTCCATTTTCTTCCTTTACACTTGTTTTTTTTCATTCTTTCACACCATGCTCTTTTTGTCTCTTTTTTGCACCCATTTTATTCATTTCTTTACACATTTTTTTATTTTCTTACGCCAATTTTTTATTCTTTATACTTTCTTTCTTCTTTCTTTATATTTTTTTTTTTGAAAACATATTAATAATTAACAAAGATATAAAAAATTTTTGTGACAATAAGCAAATGTATAAATTTTAAATGATAAATCACTTGATGAAAGTATTGATGTACCACATGTGCGATAAATAAATTTACTCAAAAAAAAGAATAAATAAAAAAAAAATAAATAAAAAATATTTTAAAAAACAGTAAAAAAATAAATTCATGTGATTTTGTTAGTCAGGAAACAATATCAAAAATTATCTCACTGAAAAAAATCCATTAAAATCAAAAAAAAAATTTCGTATGAACTTAGGCCATTCCAAATTAAATATTAGTTTAGCGTCCTTTCTGGCTCTAAAATTTGAGGGGAGGGGGAATAATTTAAACAAACATACATATGACATTTAAACATATTAAAAATTTCAGAAATTTTTGGTAAAATCAGAAATATTCGGTACCACTCAATTTTAGAAAAGAGAGGGGGTGCTTTAAATATATGTAAACATACGTGTTTAAATTACCTTTAGAATTTTCAAAAATAGAGGGGGGAGGACGTTAAACTAAAAATTAATTTGGAGCAGCCTTATTGGTCGGGAAACAATATCAAAAAGAATCTCCCTAAAAAAAATTCTTTTAAACTTATTAGTCGGAAACAATATCTGACTAAAAACATCTCACTAAACAAAAAAATCAAAAAAAGACAGATCACAGTCCTGATCCAAACTAAAAAAAGAATAAACAATATTTTTTGGGTTAAAAGAAAATTAAAATAAAATACAAAAATTCCGATAAATTCTGAAAAAAAAAATCAAAAAAAATCCCAATAAAAAAAGAAAATTTCTGATAAAAAAAAGAAAATTCTGATAAAAACAACCAAAAAAACCCTCAATAAAAAAAATAACAAAATAATTCAATAGAATAAAAAATAAATTAACTAAAAAAAAATATTTCGGTTTAAGAAAACAGGAAAAATAGATAAAACAAAAAAAAAATAAATAAATCTTGGTTAAGATAACCGAAAGAAATATAATAATAAAAAGAGGGAGAAAATCTGATAAAAAAATTTAAAAAAACTAATTAGTTTCGGTATTTACGATAAAAACTGAAAGAAAAAAATTGTTTAATTGCGGCAACTAAGAGAGCAGAAACGACCGTAAATGAAATACAATTAATAAGAACTATAGCACTATACCTTTTTTTGTTAGCAGTAATCCATCAGAATATAAAGAAAAATCCGGTTAAAATTTCATTAACCGGAAAGGTATTAGCTTAAAGATTGGTCACCGCAGTCATGAAAACCAATCAATTCCCTTAACTACGAAATGTACGATAAGATCGGGCGCAGGAATATCACACTTTTCAATGTTACACAATTCAAATTATTTATACAGAGTAATCTAAGAATGACAATTTTTTAATTATATAAATACGATAAATTTTTTTCATTGATGGTTATGATAATTTATTTTTATAATGTCATTTTATTCAAAGCGATCAAAGGCAGTTACAATACTATAATAAGAAGTGGATACAATAATTTTTTCTCATAAATAGATAGGATAAAATATTTAAATATGAAAACAAAATTTTTTAGTAAACAAATATGAAAAATTTTCTAGCGTGACTCAATCAGTAGTGGTGACGAAGTCACTGTACATCAACCTAATCTAGTTTTTTAATTAAAAAAATTCATTTTTAACTAAAAAAACAATCCCGATGCTATTTATTAAAAAAGTGTTTTTTTGGATTTCTTTAACTAAAAAACGTCTGGCTTGATGTTTTTTAATTAAAAACAAATGATATTTAACTAAAAAAATAAAAGGATTAATTATAGAAGAATTGCCAAACATGAGGAATCAAGCAAAATAAAAATTGGAAAAACACAAGAAAAATAGAAAATATATCGAAAATTAAAAAATTAAAAGAAAAGCAACATTTCAAATAGGAGATAAAATTTTATATTATAATGCAGCAAAAGAAAAACATTTGTTAGAAAATTAAATGAAAATAGAACAGACTATATTATATATACGAGATAATGTTAAATAGACCATACAAGATCAAAGAATTAACTAGAAGAGTATTAAAATTATCAGTGAATGGAGAATTATTAAGGAAATATTAGGTCAGAAAAAAATTCAAGCCTATAATTTTCATTTGAATTTAAAGGAACTCAAGTTTTCAGATGAGAATAGTTTGCAGTGTTATAAACAGTATAATAGAAAAATGAAATTACAATTAAAACATTTACTTTATATTTAATTATATTCATTATATAGTCAATTATTAGCTATAATTATTATATAGTTTATATTTATTAAATAGTTAATTATTAGATATATTTATTATGTAGTTTATTATTAGCTATATTTATTATGTAGGTAATTATTAGCTATATTTATTATATAGTTAATTATTAGCTATAAGACCTGATACCAATTATTACATAATTGTTTATAATTGACAATCACTATGATAAATCGTGTATAGCCAATAAAATTGTGTAGTGCCGAATAACTATTATTTATTTGCCAAATATGGTTGGTTACTATATGGTTCATATGGCCATATAATTTATTTCCTCGGTCAACTAGGTAATACAATAATAACAGGGCAGAGTAATTACAATTAAACACTAAAACATATAGAAAATTCAAAAATTTTATTGTTTAATTTATAAATCTAAAACTTTTTTTATATATTCAAATATCAATTTTTGAGTAATTTGTTGATTAATTAATATTAAACCAATTATGCTATCATACAGATCATACGCCATTAAATTATTACAATTACTGACTAACTTGCAATATTTGATTATAAGAACTATATAAATATGTACAAATTCCACTTTACGTTTTTTTTAAAAAAAAAAATGATGGCTTTAAAATATTTGGCAGAATTACCCAGTAATTACAAAAGGTTTTTTGAAGAAAAAATAGATGTTATTATTTATGCTGGAAAAGAACCGAATGTAAAGGAAATTCATGCACATTTAGATGTTTTATTATGTACCAGATCTCAATATTTTCATACTGCATTTTCTAATGAATGTGTTGAGAAAAAAAATGAAAAATTTATTTTAAGGAAACCAAATATTTCACCTCATTTATTTAATATCATTCTTAGGTAATGTATAATAGTTAAAATAAATCAATATATGAATTTTTTTCTTCTTGAAATTAGGTGAAATATATTAAATTATAATTATTTAAACATTATTTAGATTTATTTATTGTGGAAATATTGAAGTGAAGTATTTACAAGGTCCTGAAGTATTGAAACTTTTGATAGCAGTTAATGAACTTAAAATACAAGAATTGATTACTTATATTCAAGAATATTTGATTGAGCACCTAACTGAATTTTTAATTCAAAATCCAATTGGTATTCTTGAAAATGCTTATCAATATAAATCATTTACAGATTTATGGGATTATTATCTTGAAATAATTTGTAAAGAACCTGAAATTTTATTTAATTCTGATAAATTTATTGAGTTAAAGGCTCCTTTATTGGAGTTATTGTTAAGACAAATGACTTAAATATAGAAGAAATTAATACTTGGGAAGAGTTATTAAATTTAAAGGCTCCTTTATTGAAGATATTATTAAGACAAAATGACTTAAATATGGAAGAAATTAAAATTTGGGAAGGGTTATTAAAATGGTGTTTTTATCAACAAAACATGATAAATGATTCAACAAAATGGAGCAAAGATGATATTACAATGATTAAAATGTTATTGGACAGATTTATTCCTCTAATTAAATTTTATGATATTAAATCTGCAGATTTCTTTAATAAAGTTTATTGTTATAAAGATATTTTACCTCAAGATTTAATTCATAATCTTTTGGAATTTTATTTGGTTCCTAGTATGAAACCTAAACCCAATGTAGCACCTTCAAGTTTAAAATTTAAATTAGATTCAACCTTAATTGAATCAAAACACATATTTTTATTTGCTTCATGGATTGATAGAAAAGATTCCTCTTATAATAAGAATAATATTCCTTATGAATTTAAATTATTATATCAATCAGATAGGGATGGATTTAATACTGTATCATTTCATATAAATTGTGATAATAAAGGAGCTACTATTTGGATAGCAAAAATTCAAGGCACAAAACAATTAGTTGGAGGATATAATCCACTTGATTGGGATGGATATAATGGTTGGAAAAATACTTCAAATAGTTTTCTATTTAATTTTTTAAATGGAAAGGATATTTCTACTGCAAAATTAGGATATATTAATGATTCTAATTATGCTATTTATTGTGATATTAATACTGGCCCCAGTATGGGTAATTTAGGATGTCACAATACTAATTATTGGGTTTATAATAATAATAGAGATTATTATCCTAATATAAATATTCCATTAACTTTTATAGTAGAAAATTATGAAGTATTCCAAGTAGTAAGTTTCTAAAATATTGTAATCTTATTTGTCATATAAAGTTTTAACAAAAAAAATTTTTAATAAATGTTATAAACAAAATCATGGCAGGCTTTGCAATTTTCAAATAATCATATGATGAGCAATTGTCACTACCTATTCATTAGATAGTAACAGAAAATAAATAACAAATATAGGACAATTGGTTAACAACTGGAAATGAGAAACAAGGATATATATCAGTTATAGGGTATAGTATATTGTAAATAATTGTCAAGAAATTGGTAAGGTGTTATAAAATAAAGTGATAAGTAACCAATGATTGGTGTAAATTAAACAATAAATAAAATATTCATGTTTTATCAATAAATCAGAAATAAATCAACTGTAAAATGTGTATGATTGAACAACAATAAATAATAAAATAACTAGTTAGAAATTTGAAATAAATGGTATATCTTTATTAACAAATAAAAACAATCGGCAAGAAATTGACCATATTACTGCCTCACTTGACACTCTGTAATATTTGTTATCCCTTATACAAGAATAAACTATCTAATTAATTCCAAGTTCAACACACCGATAGCCACTTCTTTGACTCTTCCTTTAAATATCTTCCAAAATTCAGTACAATTTTGTCTATAGTTCAATTTGTCTTTTGGCCAAATAGTCCACAGTACAAATCATCCTTTGCACTTCTTGTCCAAAGTACACTTATTATCTAATATTCCAATTTCCGTTGATTTTTCCCATTAAGCTATACATCGATAAATAAACTATAACTATAAACTATAAATTATACCTATAAACTATACAAATAAGGAAAAATAAAATAAAATATATGCTAATAAAAATAATTTTAATAACACAACATACATATTAATACTTCAAATAATCAAATAATAATAATAATAATAATTCAATAACCCTTTCTGAAAACCAAAAAATTTATTATGAAGGTACAGCAGAAATATTAAAAACTTCTGTATCCTTATATACTTTGCTTAAAATTTACCCAAGTGCGAATATTCACCACTTCATATATATCTAATAGTATATACATATGGTAAAGGTTTTGATCTTTAAAAGAAATATACAGTAAACAAGACGCACGTTTAAATGACACTGCAATCGAATATTCAAGACCCAGAAAAAGAATTCCATAAGCACCTTAGAAGACCAGTTAATAATGGCTAAAAGATCATTTTTTTTATTCTTAGAATCACAATTTATCGACAAACTGATCTTCACATTTGAAATACAACCATGATAGTCTCATGCCTAATACTAGAGACTATCATTATTTAATACCTTTTTTTTTCATTTAGAGCTTCCACTCAATAACGTATGATTCAACATGTCGCTTTAAGTGGCACGCACAAGAATGTCAGTCCAACTCCAATTTTCGTTGAGAGTAATATCGATCCTTGGAGTAATAATAACAAGATCTCAAAGTGGGATTTTTTAACTACTTCGTCAACACCACTCGACATGAATAATCATGACAAGGAAATGAAAATACCACCTCCTACGCCTCAGGTTCGGGAACTAGTCATTCACACGGTAAATCTGTTTGAGCCTTTACCCGCTAGTGTACATGTTCCAGAACATTTGCTTCCATTAGTACCACAACACCCTATTTACAACAAAAAGAAAACAATATACTACGTCCCTGGGTCATCAAATTGGTTTCATTATCTTCAGACAAAGACTGGTAAAGCAAAAAGAGCCGCTAAAGAACAACAACAAACGCACAAGCTATGTGAAGAATCGGAGAAGAGGGCCAAATAATTACATGAGGAAGCGTTATAGTGTAGTTTAGAAATTTAGATAGAATTTACGTAATATGTATGTAATGTATAGGTTTTCTATATGTAATAATAAATAATATAATAAAATAACGGCTTGAATGGTATGATTCTTTCACTAATGTTTTTTAATATAATTTACCGATATTGTGCTACTAGATTCTGCGCCTATTCAGAAATAAATATGAAAATAAACAGCTTTCACTAATATGATGTCATCATTCACGAAACCTACAGAATCAAAAAAAAAGAAACGTTAGTTTAACGTTTCTTGAAGTCCATTTCACTAAAAAAGTACTTACCCACCCAAATGTTCACTTCATATAATCCAAAGACCAAAACATCCAAGCCTGTTCTAAAAAAAGGAAGGAAATGGAAAGTTAGTAGCGTTACTAAATCAAAAACAATACAAAAATGCAAGAGAAAACACAACACTTACCATTCCGAAGTCCAAAGCTGACCAGAACATCCTTAAAAAAAAAAAAAAGAAGAGAAAGGAACTTTAGTAGTGTCCCTAAATCACAGAAAAAAAAAAACAAAAATGAAAAAGAAAGAAAATACTCACCAAAGTCAAAGTCTTGAGTCCAGATCCGTCCCTAATGAAAAAAGGAAGGGAACGTTAGTAGCGTTCCTAAATCAAAAAAAAAAAATGAAATGAAAAATGAAAAAGAAACGAAAAAGAAAAAAAATACTCACCAAAGCCAAAGACTTTGAGTCCAGGACCGTCCTTAAAGAAAAGAAGGAAAGGAACGTCAATAGCGTTCCTAAGTCAACAAAATAGTAAATCACAAAGAAAAAAATCGCGCGTCACGTTTTGCGCCGCAGAATCGTGACACGGAATGTTCACCAATGAAATTCGGCGGCGTGACCCATGCGACATGTTGCCGGTGCGATTTAAAACAAAACCCTTAAAATTAAATCACCAAAACCAAAAGAAAATTATTAAATCAAATAAAATGAAATTTAAAAGATATCATAAATATAAAAAAAAAAAAATAATGGAAATTTAAAAATACTAAAAATAAAACTAAATTAAATATTAAATAAAAATGAAATTAAAGAAAAACATACTAAAGCTAAAAACTAGTAATTAATTTAAGAAAAATTAATAAAATTAAAAAGCATGCTGCTAATATAGATCAAAAAGATAAAAATTAAAAAAAGTTTAAAACCATATACTAAGAATAAAATTTAAAAAAAATATTCAAGAAAAATTTAAAAAAAACCAGGATAGAATCCTAAATAGCATAGTAAATTGAGCAAATTTTTTAAATTTACGCTGCTGGCAAACAAAAATTCATTAAAAAAAAATTGTAACAAATTTTCCAATAAATTTTTTATGAAAAAAAAAAACAAAATTCTTTATTAAAAAAATTATTTTCAATAAATTTTCTATTAAAAGACTCCTAAACGAAATTCTTCATCACCCATAAAAAAAATTTTCAACCAACAAAATTATCAAAAAAAAAATATCCCCTATTAAAGAAAAAATTTCTAACGAAAATTTTCCATCAAAAAACACATTTCCCTATTAAAAAAAAAAAATCAAAGATTCTTACCCATTAAAAAAAATTCTATTAAGAAAAATTCTTTACTAAAATTCTCTATCAAAAAAAAAAATATCCTCTGTTAAAAAATTTATTAACGAAATGATCTATCATTAAAGAAAATTCCTTAACGAAATTCTTTATAAAGAAAAATTATCTATCAAGAAAAAATAATCTTTTCTATTAAACAATTCTTCGATGAATTTTTTATAAAAATAAAATTCTCAACCCACCTCTATTAAAAAAATTAAAAAAAAATCTCCAATGAATTTTCTATAAAAAAAAAAGTTCTATCAAAAAAAAATGCATCTCTATTAGCAAAAAAAATTCTAACGAAATTATCCACCAAAAAAAAAGACCCATTTAAAAAATTCTCCAATGAATTTTCTATAAAAAAAAATTCTCGAAGTTCTGTTAAAAAAAACTCGACTATTAAAAAAAAAATTCTTTACTGAAATTCTATATCAAAAAAATCTGTTAAAAAAAATTTTCCAACTAAAATATCTGTCAAAAATTTAAAAAACTGCTGACCAGAGTTGATGTATAAAGTGATGATAAATACGGATGACGATCATTTTTTTTCTCATGTAATGGATTACAAGACTGGCGATTATATGACCCCTTTTTTATTTCCTCTTTTATTCAATTTTCATGAGATGCAAATTGCAAAGGCTATCATTTATGATTTATCATTAGATTGAGACTTTCGAATAAAACATTAATTATACGTAAAACAATGGAATTTGGTACTAATTTAAGATTTTAATATTGAAATTATCGAACAAAAATCCTTCAGAAAAAGAAAAAGGTAATACCAATTTTTTAAATACAAAACTATTAATTTCAAGTAATTTTTTAATTAAAATTTTTAAAAATAAAAATGTAGAAACAAATTCTTTATTGAGTTCTAGAGAAAGTCAAAACAACAGAGTGTAAATAAAAAAAATTTTGCGAAACAATACTTTGAAATAGGACAATCTAAAAGGTTGAAAAATCCGTACTTGTACTTTTACGTTTCAGTTCTCAAATCTTAGTAGCACTGTATTTCTAAGGATATGGCATACGTATTGTAAAGCTTGAAAGCAAACAAATACCTAAAATTTTATTAATTAAAGTCACCGTTAAAATTATTAATAAATATTCGGTAAATTTAACATGAATAATTTGCTAATGCAAAAAGAAAATTCAATCTGACAGTATTTTTGATTATAACTGTATTGTGTATAAATTTGTATTTCGTAATTTAGACAATTATAGTGATTTGTAGAGTCTTAGCGGCACTCAGAGGTTATCATCCCGAGATTTCCATACCTCCCCCACCAAATTTGTAGGCAAGAATAGTGTATAATGATCAGGAGGAACACGAACGAAAAATGAAGGAATTGGGTCTCCACCACTTTATTTCATTAATGAAAAACAAAGAAAAACATTTATTTTAACATATTCTTAATTGGCGAGCTTAAATAATAAATTATGATAAAATAAAAGTACAAACAAATTACCTTTTTTGGAGCTTCATTATCCTCATCAATGATTTATCATATCGATGACCATTTTATCCAAAATAATATGAATTATTCACATTGGTATGTCTCCAATATCGCTCAAGCACTTACAATAACATATTCACGTTATGGATTACTCATATCATTTATACCACAAATTACTGGTCTTTGTTATTCGTTAAGCAGTAATTCCATTTTTTCTTTTTATTGACATTTGTATTATTTATTCATAATTGTAAAAAGAAACATCCCATTGTTTAAATAATAGAATACAGATGCAAAAATTATTTTGAAATGGGCAAAAATTGGAAAATTAAATAGGTCATTTACAAATAAGTTACTTTTTGCAAATTTTAATGTATAAGGTAAATAAAAGTTTGGATAAATCGTTCAATATATTTAATGTATTTTATTATCGAAATATCAGCCTTATTTTTTTTGTTTAATATTCGATAAAACATCATATTACTTTCATTTTTCACAAAAAAAGGAATGTTCAACTTTTACCGTATCATTAATTTATTGGAAAACAATTTTAAATCCATTTTCATTTTACTCTAAAATTATCAGAACAGCTAAATAGAAAGAATTTAAAAACCTTATGTAAGTTCATCGTATACTACAAATTATGGACATTTTACTCATCCCAAATAATCATCTTTCAGTTTACGAACAAATCGATGGAATATTACTAATAAAATTATCGCTCACTTCTGATAACGCTGAGTATTTAATTTAATTAAATTTTTTCTGATTCACTGAAAATAATGGAATGAAATAAAACTTTTAAACATATACTAGCTCTTCAAATATCTTCGACTATGTTCCAAAAATTTTTACTTATTATTTCTTTATAAACCATAAGCTTGTGACTTAAAAAAAAATTTTTAACCTTAACCATTTTAAAAAGAAAACTATATTTAGGAAAGAAAAAAAAATTCTCTCTCGTTAAAATCAAATTTTTATATTACAAAAAATAATACATTTACTCCCCTACTCTAATTACTTGAAATACTTCAAAATATTCTACTACAAAATTTGTTGGAATACCTAGTTTAGGGTAGGCACTACCCTCTGGATCGTAGATCCAGTTATTTGAATCAGGGCAATATAAATCGCCCATACTAGGTCCTTGGTCATTACAGCAAATAATAGCACGACTTGATACATTAGCATAACCTAATCTTGCAGTAGAAACATCTTTCCCGTCTGAAAATGTAAACAAAAAACTATCAAAAGTCTTCTTCCAATTATCTCCATACCAATCAAACGGATTATACCCTCCAATTAATTGTGATGAACTTTGATTTTTTGCTATTCATATTGTAGCACCTTTATTGTCACAATTTTCATGAAATAATGCTGCATTAAATCTACTTGAATGATATAATAGATAAAATTTATAAGGAATCTCATCATGATGTGAAAATTTTCTTTTATCAATCCATGAAGCAAACAGGAAAATGTGCTTTGTTTCAATTAATGATGAATCAAGTTTAAATTTTAACTTTAGTTCTCTTGAAGGTGTTATATTTTCCACATTAAGAACTAAATGAAATTCTAAAAGGTTCTGAATTAAATCTTGAGGTAGGATTTCTTTATAACAATAAACTTCAGATAAAAAATTGCTAGATTCAATATCATGAAATCTAATCAGAGGAATAAATCCATGCAATAACTCTTTATTTCCATTTTATCTTCTTTGCTCCATGCAGTTGGATCATTTATCAAATTTAGTTGAGCAAAACACCATTCTAATATACCTTTCCAAATCTCAATTTCATCTATTTTGAAATCATCCCATTTTATCAATAATTTCAATAATGGAGCCTTCATCTCAATAAATTTATCAGATTCAAACAAGATTTTAGGGTTGTCACAAATTTTTTCAAGACAGAAATCCCATAAATCTGTAAATGATTCATGCTGATAAGCAGTTTCAAGAATATCAGTTGGATTTTGTTGCAGAAATCCAGTTTTGTGCTTAATCAAATATTCTTGAATATAAGAAATTAATTGTTGTATATTAAGCTCATTGACTGCTATTAAAAGTTTCAATATTTCTGAACATTCTAAGTTTTTCAATTCAATATTTCCACAATAAATGAATCTAATATCAAAAATAATTATAACTTAATATATTTCACCTAATTCCAAGAAAAAATTTCATAATTATGATTTATTATATATATTACCTGAGAATGATATTAAATATGTGAAGTGAAATATTTGGCTTTCTTAAAATAAACTTTCCATCTTTTTTCTCAGCCCATTCATAAGAAAATGCAGAACGAAAATATTGACTTCTGATACACAAAATATTTGAATGAGCATGAATTTCTTTAACGTTTGGCTCTTCTCCAGCATAAATAATAACGTCATATCCTAATTCTGTTTCGAAGAGTTTTTCATAATCACTTGACAACTCTGCCCAAAATTTTGTAGACATTGTTTAAAAGTATTTAAAAAAAAATTATTCTATTAAGTTAATAAGTATAAACGTTTAACAGTTAAAGAATAACTTTTTTTTATTAATTATTAATTGTTTTTTTTTAAAAAAAAAAAATACAAATTTTAATCCATTTTCAAGCCAAAAATTTCAAGCCAAGTATCCAACCGAATTCATATTTAGCTAGTAAAAGAAAAAAGCAATGATTAATTTATTAGTAATTATAATTATTAAATAATTAATAATATAAAATAAATTCTCATCCCTTACCAAATTGCTCCCGATAATACTTGGACCATCCATTTCAAGCTAAGTGCCTATTCGAATTCCCATTTAGTTAAAAAAAACCCCAAATTGGCACAATACAAATTTTGATCCTATTTAGCTAGTAAAAAAAAATGTAATGATTAATTGGAATTATTGAATAAATATATAATAATAATTCTCATTCCTTACCAATTTGCTGCAGTGTGACACCCGATAATACTTGAACCATCCATTTCAAGCTAAGTACCTATCCGAATTCCTACTTAGTTAAAAAAACATCCCCAAATTACCGCAATACAAATTTTGATCCATTTAGCTAGTAAAAAAAGTGATGATTAATTTATTAGTAATTATAATTATTAAATAAATAATAATATAAAACAAGAGTCCATTATTCATAGGGGAGCTGTGAAATTAACTTATACATAATAAAGCTTGTAAGTTAAAATATTATAACAAAATTATTTAAAACTAATTTGGTTTATTCCTATTGCATGATCAGTTTAAGTTATGTATTTTCGTACTAGCAAATATGATAGTAAAAAAAAAGCTTTAATTGCCAATATAATGTCATTATATCATTACTGATCAATGTTTTAATTTATTGTATTATTTTTGAAATATAAAAAAAAAAGACAGGACTGAGCTGTAAATTTATTAAAGAATTTGTTTTTAGATAAATTTTAAATTATAGTACTTTGTATTTTTATGAGATTAAAAAAAGCTTACTAACTTTAAAAAAGTATTATTTTTTTTATTTTTTAATGATTTATATTTTAAAAAATATTTTATATTAAAAATTACTTTTAAATATCCTGAAAGTAGATTAAAGTATATTGAAATGTGTTATGGGCTAATTGACTCATTTCACTAAACAATTCAACGTGAAATTTGTGTAACAAAATATTAGATAAAGACTACTTTCTCAACAAAACAATATAGTGAGGATCCTATTGGATATTGTAATGGATATTAAATCAAAGTTAATACTTGAGTTTGACTTTAAGCAATTATTGAAATGCTATTAAGGCTTTCTGAACGTTATAATTATTTTATATTACATATATTTATATAATAAGCAGCATATTTCTGAGGTTATAATTATGGCTTATACTGACAATTTTGTGAAAAATTTTAATTTTTGAAAATTTTCTACTTGAAAATTTAACACAATATTTATTTTTTTGTTAGATTATGCATTTTAAATAAAAGTATAAATAATTAGTATTCTGAGAAGTCATTTTTTATTATTGTTTACTATAAAGAATAATTATTTACTATATAGGAAATAGATTTATTCAATTTTATTTTCATTTGTTATCCTTAAAATGTGCCAATTTTGATTGGATATAATTGTGATGATCTTGAATAAATACAATTTTGTCACATTATTTGATGTGACATTTGAATCATGCGCCTATCGGCCTATACACTTAAAATGTTAGATTTTATTTTTTATTATTTTATATGGTGATTATTTGTTAAATTTAAGTGATCTGAAAAATTTCATTTAATGAACTTTTACCAACAATTTGTTTTCTTAGGCAGCTTTCTCAGACTCTTTGGAGTTTGAACTTGGATGAGTATATTGAGAAAACATTGGTATATGCAAAAAAAAAATCCACTTTTTATTTTTATTGAAATGTCCATTGTCAATTATTTTAATAGACTTTTAAAAAAGTAAATATTTTCATAAATAATGCTTTTAGTAAGCATATTCATTGACATTTATTTAAAAAAAAATCTTGAACTTGCAGGAAAAAAATAAAAATGATATCGCTTTTCAATGACTATCAAATTTACTATTATGTTAATAAATTTCATATATTTTGGTAATTTATTTTATCAAATAAATAATTTGAATAATAATAAACAAAAATTACTTGATGATTTAAAAATAATGGTGTAGTTAGCCGAAAATTCAGCCGAAGGCGCAGTAAATTTTCGGTTAACAACACCCAGCCGAAAAAATTCCATGTTGATCTTGAATATTTTCTTGGTTCAACATCTATTATTTTCGGGTGAATATTTTCGGCTAAATACACTTTTTTTAAATAATAGTGTAGTTAGCCAAAATATCCAACCAGGAGCGCAAAAAATGCACATTTTGTAATTCTTCTATGTGATA
>JADRCO010000379.1:0-35403 GCA_021464525.1 Rhizophagus sp. LPA8_4_AMF | reverse complement strand
ATCACATGACCACTTTAATACTTGATTGGCTAATTTATATGTTTTGATCACATGACTAATAATCACAATCGGTATTCGAATTTTATGCATGATCGATATTGCATATACATTTTGAAAATGGTGATAAATCAAACAGAAAATACATATACAGTATAATATAATTAAAATATTTATTCAATCTATAATCTAATAATCTTGATTTTATATATATTATATATATTTATTATTTTTTCTTTGCCATTTTCATCAAATTTAATAAAGTTATAAATTTTTATTATTATTTTTATTTTTTTTTTTTGTAAAATTCATATGAAATTTAATTTAAATATTTAAAAAAATTTTTACTTGATATAGTAATAATATATAAATTTTTTAAATTTGATGAAAAAGGATTTGGCCAAAATATAAAAACTAATTTCTAATACTTATTATATTAAATTAATTAAGGAAATTAAAAATTTAAAAAAATAAATAAAATAAAAACATATATATAAAAAATATAAAATAAAATTCAAGTTTTTTAATTAAATAATATTATAAAATAATTATTTTAATTAACAATATTTTTATTTTTTTATTTTTTTATTATTTCACAATATATTTAAAAGTTTATCAGTATAGGAATTAGTAACCTAGAATATAAAGTAAAAATAAAAACTAAACTATAATGATATAAGTAACTTGTAAACTATTCATCATCCATTTGAACCCTATCTGTACACTGTTAATTAGCTGATTTTCTTTAACAATATTTTAAAGGTTTAACATTTATTTTAACATATAAATAATAAATTATAATTTATATTTAACAAAAATACTTTTATATATTGTATTTAATAATTTAACTTTGTACAGTTTGAAGATATAACAATTCATCAAGTAAATTTGTTCAAATTAAAAATTTGATAAAAATTTTTAAGTATATATTTTTAAAATAAATGTACAGTAATTACTACAAAATCATATTAAGATTATCCTATTTGTTTATCTAACTAAGAGTTATTGACCTATAAAATTCAGGTATAATTTTCAAATTTGAAAGCAAAATATCTAGTTAACAAAAAAGTCAAAATAAAAATCTTAATTCTAGCTAAAGTTAATAATTTCAGCCAGAATTATAGAAAAGTATTAATTACATAATTTGATTTCTATCCAATCATGTCAATACTAATTTCAATTATATCTGATATGATTTTTAAATTTTAATTTGTGATTAGTTATATAACTTGTTAAATAATTTGTAATTTTAAAACTATTTTTAATATAGAAAAAGATTTTTATTTATATATAACAGAATACTACTGGTATTTATTGAAGAATACCTTTAGAGAATTGCTCAAAGGAATAATGCTTGTATTATAAGGATTCAATTATTAATTAGTAATTTTTAAACTATACTTGATATAAATATTATCTTATATTAGAATAGATAAATATAAATTATCCTATGTTAAATAATGTACAATTGCCCACATACTAAATAAAGTAAAAATAACTCCCGCTATAAATATCCACTTGTCTTGAGCAAAACGTCGTTCAACATATTGAATAACATTCCGAGATAATCCAAGTGTATTTGCTGCATCAAGCATTTTCCTTTGAGCATTCTATAAAATTGAAACTTAATGTAAGATATTTTAGCAAGAAATATAAATAAAATATACAAATAATCTTACCTTCAAAGTATTATTTTGATCATATATATTATTAAGCACTTCCCTTCCACGCATTATATACTCATCAAGTGCTGAATCTGTTTCTTTTAAAAAATCATGTTCTCGTAATGCATGTTGTTCACTCGAATATTCATATTGTTGAAAAGGATATTCTGGCTTTTTTTATAAACCAACAAATTTAATTAAATGGAATTGACTAAATAAATTTAAATAATCTCAAAAAATACCGTGGATGTATTATGTCTTCGTCCCAATAACTCTCCCCTATTATTTTGAATGTTCTAGTTTCACAGATAATTAAATCAATATTTGTTTTTTATGTAATTTTTTAATTCAAAAAATACCTTATTGGACTCGCGTTGTTTTAATCGTTCAAATTGACTTTTGAATTCATTATAATCATCCCTTAATTTACTTATATTACTATAATAAAAATTACAGAAATTAATTAAAAAAACTTAAAAATAATAACTTGTGAATATGCAATATTATTATTTAAATAAATAAAATATATTACGCAAAAGCTTTTTCTTGTTTAACAAGAATCATTTCTCTTTTAGCAAGTCCATCATACTCATCTATCGTTCGTTTTAACGCTGTAAGACTTGCCGATATTTGTCCTAATTAAAAACGTTCAGAATAAATAAAAATTTAAGTTAAATTATTAATAAAAAAACGTATATACCTTGTATACCGACAGAAACATCCTCTCCATTTTCAAATTTTTCTAAGTCCTGTGTTAAGCTTTGCTCTTGTTTTAAAGCATTTTTGTATGAAATATTCATGATTCATCGATTGATTCGTGTTCTAAATTAAACGGTTTATATGTTGGGAAGAGCGGTCGTGAAATCTGCCACCGTTCACGCTGCTATTTGTTCGGAATTTTTTTAGGTCATCAGTGATTATCCGCGGAACGTTCACCATATGATCTTTGATCCTTCACGATAAAATTTTTTTTCCTCCTCTTGCATCTTGCCTCTCTAGATATCTACTACATTATATCGCTCAGGCATTCCATAACGGACAATGGCTCAAATTTCAAAGAAAAGAAAAGTGAAGTAATTTTTTTGATATTCTAGTATGAATTTAGAATAAATATCAATAAGATTTTATTACAGATATTTTAAAGATAATGTTTTTATAGAGTATCTCACTTTATATTTTGGTATGATGATATATATATCTGGCACCTCTTGTTTGAATACCTTATTTACCAAGGTATAATGTACGGATTAAAAAGATTACCTGATCCAGATGAATTGAGATGCTCTATAATATATATAATTTTTTTTTTTATTTCCTTAATGTTCAAGTTGGGGAAAAATCAAAAAAAAAAAAAATTTTTTTTTTCATTAGTTTATTATTCAAAACATTGTCCAACATAACTAAACACACTTCAATCAATTAATATTTGCTTAATTTATAATGTTTCGCGTAAATCTAAAATCAAATAGTTCGTTGCTGATGGTGTTTTCTTTGCCGAACTCAACGAATTTTTTACACGTGAGTTGGCCGAAGAAGGTTATTCTGGTGTGGAAGTCCGTGTAACACCAGCTCGTACGGAAATTATAATCCGTGCTACTCACACCCAAGAAGTCCTTGGTGAAAAAGGACGTAGAATTCGTGAATTAACTGCCCTTATTCAAAAAAGATTTAAATTTCCTGAAAATACTGTTGAATTATACGCTGAGAAAGTACAAAACCGTGGCCTTTGTGCTATTGCTCAATGTGAGTCTCTTCGGTACAAATTATTGGCAGGTCTTGCTGTAAGAAGGTAAATATATTAAAAAATATATTTAGAAAATTAAAAACTTATCTGAATTATATTTTCTATATATAGAGCCTGTTATGGCGTTTTACGTTTTATTATGGAATCAGGCGCAAAAGGTTGTGAAGTGGTTGTATCTGGAAAATTACGTGCGGCCCGTGCTAAATCCATGAAATTTGTTGATGGTTTCATGATCCATTCCGGTCAGCCAATCCGGGATTATGTGGACACTGCTATCCGACACGTTATGTTAAGGCAAGGTGTTCTGGGTATTAAGGTCAAGATCATGAAGGTACGTGAACTGCAAATTTTAATTACAATTTTGTCGTATAAAAATAACGCTGAAAGTTTCTATTTTAGGACCAAGATCCAAGTGGTAGAGCTGGTCCAAAGAACCCTCTACCCGATATGGTACACATTTCGGTATGACAATTTATTTATTAATTTATATTTAGTTTATTTTTCTATCACTTTCTAAATATTTAATCCCGTTTAAAATAGGATGCCAAAGAAGAACAACAAATTACAGCGCCAATATCCGAGGACTTTCAAAAACATTCAACAGAGACTCCTGTGGCTCCCTCAACTCCTCCTGCTACAGAATATACTGAAAATTATGAACAACAACAATCTACTTTTTAAATGATGTTTAATGATTATTTGCAATTAAAAAAAGTGTAATATGTAGCACAGCTAGCTATGATTAATTTATAACATTAAAAATAATACAATTAAAATGCTTTTTGTCTAAAATGGAATTTGTATCTGGATACTATTAGTTATAATTATTATTAAGTTTTGAAAAACAATAAAATGTTGTATAACTTCTATATCTGCCTATTGATTTCATGTTAGTTTTTCAGTAATTTGAAAGCAGAAAAACAAACAGATTTGCTATTTTTGAAATTAATGAATTAGTTCCAGAGTAAATGGCAAAGCACTAAAGCTTTAGCAGTTTTGGTAGGTTTGCATTCTGAAATAATTTTGCAAACCTTTCCAAATATATCATTTTACCAAACTAAAAAGTTTTGACAAAATTATAATATCATAATTTAAATTTAGACTGAAAATTTTGGAAAGTATAAATTAATTATTTATTAGTTATTTGAATTAAGATTTTTATCTCAAATATAAGTTATTGTTTATTAAAGAATTTTAGCAGAATATTCCAGAATATCCTGTATTTAAAACAACTGTATAGATAATAACAAAGAATAGTGTTGGTAATTACAAAATTTATAAAAATAATTTGTAAAACTGATACGTATTTTGAAATTTAGTAGTTTAAATATGGTGTTTATTTCTATGAACTTCTATTAAATAAGTAAAAAAGAATATGACGATAATTTTTCTTAAATGAATAAATAGGCAAAATCTTTAATCGGCGTATTTGTTACATTTAACACTTATGATTTCTCTATTATCATTCCATATTAATGCACTTAATTCTCCGCCGTATACGCATCTAGAATCAAGTCCGAAACTATAAGATTTTATTTTCAATCCCCTCGCGGCATCATGACCATAAATTACCGTTTTAGGTGAAGAAGATTTCTCCTGTGCTGCGTTCCAATATTTACTCCAAGCATGACCTTCATCTTTTTTACTTGTGGGTTTACCATTCTTAATATTACGCTAAAAAAAAGAAATCCATATTAAAGAGTGTATTGCTTTTTAATAAATAGTAATAATAACATGAATAGTACCATGCTCATTAAATCAGAAGGATCTTGTTCAAATAATGGTACATCCGGTAATAAACCGGCATGAACTACATATAAATCATATTCCGGAATGTCCAAAATAATAGGGCAAGAAAGAAGATAGTTGTAAAGCTCCACGTCAAGTTCTCTATAAGAAAAAATTAATTAAAATAAAGTATAGTATCATAAACAAAATATTAGAAGTTAGTTTATCGAATGACCAACTTTGCTAATAATCCATGTTCAGATTTTACGATATCTTTAGGTATATCATGTTCCTTAATAAATTTATCTAATGAGATTTTTTGGGAATCTAAAAAATCTAAAATGTTTTTTATCCGTAAAACTTTATCATCATGATTTCCGCGTACACAACTAGCACCCAATGAACGGATTAATTGAACAACTTCAATGGATTTTGGTCCTTTTGCTACTAAATCACCTACAAAAATCAAATGATCTTTTAAAGGATCATAATTAATTTTATTTATTAACTTTAATAGTTCATCATATGAACCGTGAACATCCCCAATAAAAATCAAATTTTTTTGAGAAAGGGGAGCTTCAAGTTTATTAATTAAAGTGTAATTAACACTTAATGGTTCAAAATTATGTGTATTAGTAGAAAAATTATTTCCTAAAAATAAAACGCAAAGTGTTAATGAAAGGATTAATATTAATAATGTAAGTTTAACACTTTGTAAATCACAAAAGTGTTTTTTCTTATTATTATTTAATCTTTGGTAGTTAACACCTTTCATTGCGTTTTTTTTTTAGTGAAAAAAAAAGAAAGATGATCAGTTTATATACTGATAAGAATTAAAAATTTTATGGCGTAAACATACGCCATCAAAAAAACGTTAGCAAAAAAAGGAAAAACACAAAACAAATAATATAGGAATGCCTTCTGCCAGAATCGAACTGACGACCTTCTGCTTACTAGGCAGACGCTCTGCCAACTGAGCCAAGAAGGCAATTCTTGGTTTCACTTCAAAATATATTTATTTGATTAAATTAAGGTACTTATCTTTCACATCTTACATTATATAATATATATACAGTATGTAATACAATTTTAATAATTAATAATAACTAAGTGACAACATTTTTTTAAATATATATTAATAAAAAATTTTTTATAAATTCATACAATCTAATCTAATTTTTTGTAATCGGTTTTTTTTTACTGTATAAAATCTTTTTTTGTAATATGTAGAAATTTTTTTTTTGCTAATAAAAGTTCATTTTTGAAAGCAATAACTGCATTTGAAATGTTAGTAAAAAATTTTTATAATTTTGAAAAAAAACAGTGTAAAGAAAAAAATGTTCCCAAACATATATATATATTCTATAAAAAACCACCAAATTTCTCAAAAAAAAAAAAAAAAAAAGAAAAAACAAAAAGAAGGGATGTCAAATTGCAACAGACGTATTTTAACCATTATTTAACCATTATTACCATTTTAATCTCTAAATTTCATCCATATTCAAATCAAAAGAAATATCCAACGAACTAATACCCAAACCACAACTTTTTTTTTTACAAATACAGAGGGGATACACCCACAGATGGGTTATCAAGTCCGCCCATTCCAGTCAATGATGAAGTCATCCCTATGTTAATTACACTACCTGAGTTAACAGTCCCATTTGATCCATTTGATACTGCTGCTGCAGTAGATAACATTGTTGACGTACTGTTATCCCATAAACCTGGAACAGAAGAGTTGGTTGCATTATTACTGTTATTAGCCGAGTTATTAGTTACTTCTGTCGTGGTAGAACTTGAACCTATAATATCATTTTTACTACCGTTATCAGTTTCTTTGGCTATATGAGAAGAGGACGATGTTGGATTAACAACGCTACCTAATCCAGATGTTGTTGTAACGGAAACTGAAGAATCGGAAGTTCCATTTACTTGACTATGAATATGAGTATTTATTCCAACAAGTCCACTCCCGATAGCACCGGGATGGTGATGATGATGTGGATGTTGGCCATGAGAATGTTGATGGTGATGATGCTGTTGATGATGATGAGCTGCAGCTGCTGCGGCTACCTGATGATGATGATGAGGGTGATAAGCTGTTGGGATCACCGGATGGCGATGGTGAGGATGAGGATGAAAAAATAATTGGGGGGCTTGACCAAGATGACTAAGATGCAAACTTGCAAAAGTCGAAGTTAAACCATGAATTGCATTATCGTTTCCAGAACCATAATTATTGTTATTGCTATCTGTTGTTCCATTTATTCCATTATGATTTGCAATTCCATTTGTTGTATTTAATGGGAAAGCGCCTACTGCGCCTAAATTTGAAATTGATGATGTGACGGATGATTGAGGTGAATGGTTTGTTTTTCCGATTGGACCAAAACCTGGAAATTGTGTTGTTGGCGTCGAAATTGGTTGATCTTGAATGCTTTGTGATGACTGAGTAGAAGTTTGTTGTGAATTAGTTCCGATCCCGTGTATAGAAGCAGCTGAAGAAACAATTGGGATGGGTTGAATAGGTTGAAATGGTGAAGAAGCATTAGTATTGGCATTCGGATGATTATTTAAATGAGCCAAAGGATTGTATGAAACAGGAAACGGGGAACTAGTCAATGAAGGAGTTGTTAGAGGTGGAGAAAAGGGTCCCATATGTGCTGGAGGCATAAAATGATGAGGAATTGGTGGTAGACCTAAATGGAAATTGTGATGAGATATAAGTGGTGGAGGTCTATGATGTGGATGTACAGGAGGTGGTAAATGTGCTGGATGCGGTGGTGGATTATGATGATGTGGCGGTATAGGTAACGAAAATCTATCAAAATGAACTCGTAAGGTTCTTCCTTGAAACTCATAACCGTCATACATCCCTAATTAATTAATTCATTTCATTTTAAGAAAAACTTAACTATCGATAAATAAAACAAATCAAGAACGATGTGTTTTTTTCTTTCTTACCGACAGCATTTCTGGCATCCTCAGGTGTTGCAAACAGCACCGTACCAAAACCTCTACTTCGTCCATCGAAATTTGTTGAAACATCAGCTCGAATAATATTGCCAGCGTTTCGGAAAAGATCTTTTAGGTCTTGCCATTGACAATTAAATGGCAGCTATAAATATAAATTTATTTAAATATTAATTATAAGGTCACATATAATACTATACAGAAATCAAAGATTTCAAACCCACATTCCCAACGAAAAGCAATCTCCCAGCGTAATTTGGCTGAGGAGCTTGAACTCTAGGCTGTAATAATATAATAGTAGAAGTACATGTTAATAAAGTAGGTATACTTTACATATGTGTGTATATAATACTTAATTACTTACTCCATAAAAAAGACCACCCATCCCCATCACAGGGCCCCCTGGTCCATAAGGATTTTGGGTGTGACTATGGTTCGTAGGGTCAATCACCCGACGTGAATGGTCTTGTGGATGATGGTGATGATGGTGATGGGGATGGAGATGGCCATTACCGTTAATGTTGTTATGGGAATTTGGATCAACGAAACCTCGATCTTCTCGCACTTCCAAGATTCGACCTTGCCAATTTTTTTGATTAAA
This sequence comes from Rhizophagus sp. LPA8_4_AMF, assembly GCA_021464525.1. Classification (NCBI taxonomy): domain Eukaryota; kingdom Fungi; phylum Glomeromycota; class Glomeromycetes; order Glomerales; family Glomeraceae; genus Rhizophagus; species Rhizophagus sp. LPA8_4_AMF. The sequence continues at coordinate 26,693 of JADRCO010000379.1, read as the reverse complement.
CATAGCTAAATAGATTAAAAAATATAATCGTATAATATTAATACTCATATAAAAAATACAACATAATTAATCAAACAATCAAAAGTTTATACCGATCGCATTTTTTGCTTCTTCGAGGGTGGCAAATAACACTGTTCCGTGGCCTTTAGATCGATTATCATATCCCATTGCAACGTCTGCACGTATGACTGTCCCCGCTTCTCTAAACAGATCTTTCAAATCTTGCCATCGTACACGAAAAGGTAACTACGATGAAAAAAATACTTAATACAAATTTATAATAGATAATTCGAGTATATTTCATATACTATTACTTACGTTCCCAACGAATAATTGTCTTTGTAGAGTCGAAAAGTTATGAGAATTATGAGAGTTATGAGAGTTATGATTGGAATAATTATTGGTAAATTCTTCATTGTATGTTGTTACGCCATTCGTAGTCCCATTAATATTTGTGCCGTTCACATTAAGTATTTCATTATTTTTTGTGATGGAATAATCAACCGGTGTTGGTAAAGTTTGATTTGACGATGTGCCGCTTACATCATTTGAATTCGCCGATGTTGACAAGACATTGTTTGAAGTAACTTTATCACTTTCCTATAAATTTAATTTCGTAAAATTATAAATATAGAAAATTTATCCCTTTTTTTTAATATAAAAAATCAACATACCTCGTTTTGATTAATATTATTAACACCCTCTGTACGTGGTGGAGGTGGAGGATAATCCATTGCACTACGGTCCTATGAAATAATAATTTTATACGTTAATTTAGACCAATTACTAATAATTTTTTCAAATATACAATCCACTTACTTCTCTAACTTCTAACTTTCTACCATGCCATTCATATCCATCAAATTCCGCTGTTTATATCATAATAAAATCATAAGGTCAAATATTAATATTTAAGAAATCTCTTTAAAAATTCCGAGCGTAATTCTATTGTTGATCCAATTTATAAACTATTACATTAAATAATATAAAGTAATTTTCTCTAATAAAATTATGTATTAGATTATCTTACATATTGCTTTTTGCGCGTCTGCAACTGTCGCATAGAGCACGATACCATGTCCTTTCGAATGACCTTCACGACTTAATATGATATTTGCACGTTGTACACTACCGGCTTTTCTAAATAAATCCTAAAAGAATTAATTCAAAATTAATTATTATTTGTTACAAAATAAATAAACAAATAAAATAAAATAAAAAAAACAAAGGAATTATTATAAAGTAAATAAAAAGTGATTGTTATTAACCTTTAATTCTTGCCAACTAACTATTTCAGTTAATTTGTAAAATAAACGTAATTTATTAGTCTTGATTTTAAATTACGATAACCAATCAAAATAATTTCATCAAGTCTCATAAATGCATTATTCGCGTTTTTTTTGTTTCACTAACCTACATATGGAAGCTTCATCCACAAAATATAAAAATATATTTGAGATATTGCCAAAATGATCATTAAAAAAAATATAATTATGATGGTAATTAAAGATAGAGATGTATTATGAGTTCGTAATTTAGTTCGATGTTGGTTCAAATTTCAATTTCAAACAATAATTGATAAAAATTAATATACTCACATTGCCAACAAAAAGTTGTCTGCCTTTGATTGTCATTATTTACAAGAAGAAAAAAATTTTTTTTTTAAATAATAATAAAAAAAAATTTCTTATATGTAGTATATATATGTAGATAAAAAGGATCGGTATTTTTGTAGAGGAAAAAAAATTATTGAAAACTAATAAACCACCAAACGAAAAAAGGAAAAAAAAAATAATTTTTTTAACTATATAATAATAGAAAGAGTAATATTAACGCGTTACCAAAAGGCTATAACCCTCCAAATGCAATTGTTAAAAAATATTATCGATTACCAATTGTAATTTTGAGAACCTAAGTTAAGGTTATAAGTTTTCGCGAATATTTTACAAAACTAAACGAAACAATAAGGTAAGAAGGGAATGATTTACAAGATAAAGGGAAATATTAAAGCGCGACAAAAAGTGTATTAAACCGAATTATTTAGTAATTACAAAAAATATTATCATAAAAAGAGACGACTACAGACGAAATTTTACGTAGGACACAGTCTACGAAGAATTTACACCATTAGTCGGTTAACAAAAGAAAAAAAATAATTTTTATTAAACTCGTTATCTTTATTTACAAAATAATAGAAGAATAGTACATATATCAGAAATAAACGCACAAGGAAAAAAAAGAAACAAAATGTCTTCTAAAAAGAATAATTTTCATTTACTTATTAAGTACGCATACACATAGGGTACATACTTGTAGAAAGATCAAAGAACAGGGTCTGTGTGTATATGAACGAGCCGAGAAAAAAAAAACTTTTTTTTTTAAAAACACTGTTCAAAATGAAGAATTAGTTTCGCTTTACCCATCTGCGAAAATAATACATCACTGTACGATGCCATTGGGCGAGTTTTCTGGGCTGTTCTCAGCGGTGTGCGGCTTGACTTTATTGGGTGTGGGCGCGGGGTCCGCACATGCAAGACCTGTGACTTCGTGTGCACAGCATCGATTCGCTACTTCTAATTTGGATAAATTGTTGATTATACCTTCGCTTGAAATTAATGGCTCTTTTTATCAATATAAAATTTTCTTAAGAACTTAGTGCAATATTAATAATACTAATAATATCAATACATTATTATCTTATATTTTATATTTTCTCTAATCATCGAAATGCAAGCTATAACGAACATTTGGCGATTATGATTATGATCAAACTTGAGAAATTAAAAATCCTCTTGTCCGACAACTTCCAATTCATTTTTTTCTTCGTCAGTGCAATATCCTTCCTGACCAAGTTGCGCGTATGAATTTTCCGATTTCTCAGTATCATATAACATAGCTATACCTTTATGAGGGGATGGTTGTTGTTGTTTGCATTCTTCACACCAATATTCCCTAAAATTTTCATTAATTCTATTAGTGCATTAAATAGAACGCGTTCCATGTATTTAACAGGCAACTTACACACTCATTGAGTCGTTACGATGTGAATGCCACTCGATAGTACGCGTTTTTTTATTACACGTTTTACAATTACTAATGCATCTTTTTAAAGATGGATCTTGAAATAGTCTTGGAAGAAATTGACTATCGTGATGATGGCTAAACAAATCAAAAGATAAATTTTTAAATATTAAAATTTTTATAAAAAAAAAAAATAATTATGCCTTATTTGACGCGTAAAATCACGAGTTTCCACTTTATAATCTTTTTTCTCGGCTTCTTCTATATAATCACAAGTGCGGCAGTTCAAAATAAATTTTGAAGCACTAATATCTTCTATTTTGTCCAAAAGGTTACGACTAGTTTTTAATTTAGTAAAACATGAGCATTGTCAGATTGAAATTTTTTTTTTATAAAATTGAAATGGAATTATAAATTTATAATACCAAGTGGGACAAAACTTCAAATCTGATCGTTTCATTGTTCGTAAAATCTAGTATTAATTACAATAATATAGAATAGCTTTCACTTATATTTTTTGCTATTTAATATAAACAAGGAAGAATTTGGATAAACCGAAAAAAAAATGAGTTTATCAGTTTTTAACGTTGATATCATATCATCAATTAATCTACTACCCATATTATACGTCATAAGAACGTCAATAATGTCAGTTTTATACCTTCATATACTGTCTTGGCAAAGGGTTTTATTTATTATTCTATAATAAAAAAGAATGACCACATATTTTGAAAGGATGACGAAAAAAAAAAAATATATAAAAAGTATTTGATATAAATATTTGATATAATACAAAGATGCAAGAAGAACATAAAATATATGTTTTATTCGTAACTACTATTAAATTCTCCGTGTAAAAAAACTCCATAATCCCATCCTAATAGTAATTAATCCCAAATAAATACACCATGATGTAAAGTTGTAAACCGACAGGAAGCCAGAAATACCTATAATAAAAAATAAAAATAAAAAATAAACAATCAAATTGTAAAATAAAGAAGTCACCTCACCAATAATTCTATTTTTTTTTAAAAAAAACAATGCAACTAATTTTAACCAACTAATCAACTGGATTAGGATTATTAGGATTATTATTATTATTATTATTATTATTTTCATCGTCTAAATTGAGATCAAATAGCAGTTGATGATCTTGTTCCGTAGGACTAAAGTTCGCATTATAATATGACAAAAAATCATTCCCGATAGAATCATCTTCTAAATCGATCACTTCATCTGGGTCAAATCCTATTTGAGATGTTAATGAAGTCAAATAATCAACGTTGGATCCAACTTCATCGATACGAGTTTCAATTTCAGGCAAGTCAGCCTGATTTGAATCCAAGAAATCGGTATTATCACTAATTCCCTCAGTTAATGAGGATGGAATCGGCAGGGAAGGTAAGGAAGGTAGAGATGTTAGGGATGGTTGGGATGGTAGGGTTGGTAGGGTTGGTAGGGTATTAGAAACGTCAAACTGATCAGCTAAAGAAGTCAATATGGACAAAGCTGCTATATAATTTGGGAAAAATAATTTTATTACATTATTAAAATTCAAAAAACAGTTATTAATAATTAAAGGTATTATTACCTGGGTTATTAATGTCTATTACCAAAGATGAAGAATCGGTTTCATTATTAGGTAAGGTGTTTGTTTGACTATCGTTAGAAATCGTTTTTTGCTCCGATGATTCCAGTGAGTCAGAATTTTCAAGTAGTAATCTTCGCTTCTTTGGTACAATAGCTCTCTTTTTATCAGCAGAAAACACAGAAGCAAGAAATCGTAAAATTTTATCTATAGTTTCTTGTTGACGCCGATGTCTCTCACGTGCTGAGATAGTCTCCTGCCATAAGATTTGATTATCCCTTTGAATATTCTTTAAATCTGCACTTATAGTCATCTGATGTTTCTTAATTGAAGCAATTTCATTTAATATGTGATTTATATCCATTTCATTTGGTTCTTTTATATTTTCATTATCTTTCCCTTTCTTGCGAGTAACATAATATAAAAGATCCGGTTGATTACGAAGGAAATTTGTGTTACTGAATTCCCATTGTTCAGACTGTCCGTCAGATTGGAGTACTCCTTGTTGAAGGTGTGGTATTTTATGAAATCCGTACATATTCAACTGTCTCACAAAACTGCTAAAATTGTTGTGCTTAAAGAATCGAGGAAGAACTTCTTTTGCAAAGTCTTGAGGTCTTTTAACTTTATTAATAAAATTGTATATTATGAAATAGAAAATTAATAGATTGAATTATCTAGTAATTACTAAATTATTTAACTTACCAAGAAAAGAGTTACCAGTCTCGGACCAGATGATTAAATCATTTGACTGAGGGTCGTTAACCATACTAAAAAGTTATATAAAAGTTGTCCAAGGATAAGGTATATACACGACTGTAAAAGAAAAAAGATAAAGCACTCCCAAAAAAAAGTCCCAAAAGTGCCAAAAAGGCCAAAAGTTGGGAGATTACATAGTGTCATTTCTTACTTATAAAGTTTATTCAAAAAGGCTGGTACACTTCGATTACCCGTTCTTGCTGGGGCCGGACTATCCGGTGGCGATTGAGAAGCCGGACGTTTTCGTGGGTTTGACGTTTCTGGCTGTGTATGCTGCATTTTTTATCTTGTTGAAAGTTTAGTCAAAGCGATCTAAAAGAGTTAAATTTTTCTTTGGAGTGGTGAGAAAAATCAAGAATTCATCTCACGTGATTTAATTGTAAACGTTACATCTACGCAGCAAATCATTTTTTTTTTTAAAAAAAAAATGCTTCTTTCAAAAAGTCATTTTTTAAAAAATTTTCTATCAAGTTCTAATATATTTTTTTATTCATTATGCTCGAAACGTACATTTATATCAACCAATGCATTATATTCGGGGGGTTTAGCTCAAAAAAAAAGGAAACAACTTACAAGAAAAAATTTACTTAGATTTCATGGAAATGAAATTCCGAGTGGTAATTTTAGTGTAGATAAATTTAAGTCAACGCATCATCAAAATATGATACGACAACAAAAGCAACAAAAGGCTACAAATAAAAAATATTCAAAGATTTCAACTCCAGTGACAAAAAAAACGCGTGGTTATATTCCAGCAAAATTTAAATTATTGCCAATTGAAAGTGACGTAAAATTACATCAGAAAGATGGTTCTTCAATTAAACAAAGAATTTCACAAGAACTGCTAAGTCTCAAAGGAAAAACAAAAAAATTGGATTCTCTTCACTTTGAATATGTAACTTTCGAATCGATGAATCTAAGACCAGAAGTTTTAGAAGCAATTAAACAAGGACCATTAAAAGAAATTGACCCTTTACGACCAACAGAAATTCAAGCATTGACCATACCAGAAGTTTTAAAGTCTGAAGGACAACATATTTTGTGCGCAGCTGAAACAGGTAGCGGAAAGACTTTAGCTTACCTATTACCGATCATTAATAAAATTAAAGTTCAAGAGATGAAAGCACCGTCATTTTCTCCCATATCAACTGACAATAAAACCGTAGTATTAGAAGATCAATTAGAAAAAGAAACAAGGACACAGGCATTATTAAAATCTCCAGTAAGGCTATTGAATAGACCTAGAGCTATCGTTCTTTTGCCTTCAAGAGAATTAGTTGAACAAGTTCTCTCTGTTTCCAAACACATGTGTCATTTTGCCAAGTTTCGTCCAATAGCAATCACCTCTCACAAAAATCGGCAATTTGTGCGTAAAACGCTTTTAATGCCAACGGATTTAGTTGTAGCAACTCCAGCGGGATTATTGGATTACATCAAAAACAAATATATATCATTATCAGAAACTCGTTATTTGGTTATAGATGAAGCTGATACTATGTTTTGTAAAGGATTTGATAATGATGTTACTTCGATTATTAAACAAATTAAAGTTTCAAATGTAACACAAAATAATCGACCATATCAAATAATTGTGGTAACGGCAACATTACCAAAAACTGTTAATGAATTATTAAGTAAAGAGTTACCTTTTATGAAACGTATAACTTCCTATTCCTTACATAAATCTTTACCCAATCTCTCACACAATTTTATTGATTTAAAAATATTTAATTATAATAAATATGAGGCCATTATACAAACTTTAAAAGCACATTCCGAATCTGCATCAATAATGATATTTTGTAACAAAAAAAAAACGGCTGAACATTTAGAAAAATATCTTTATTCTAAAAATTTTCCAGCGATAGGATTATATGGAGATATAGATGATAGAACAACTAAATTAGAATCATTCAGAAATCAAGAATCTCACGCTAAAATTCTTGTGTGTACTGATATTGCTTCCAGAGGAGTTGATACTACTTTTGTAAATCATGTGATACTATTTGATTTTCCTACAACTATTGTGGATTTTCTTCACAGGGTTGGTAGAACCGCTAGAGCAGGAAAACGTGGCAAAGCAACATATTTTGTTACAAAGAAAGATAGGCAATTAGCAGAAAGGATTAAAAGGAATATAAGAGATAAAAGAGTTTTATCGTAAGCTGTTGCGAAAGTAATAAAATATGCATGTTTCAAATTAAAATAAAATATTAGTCATACGAATTTGTCGATCATTTATTGACTGTCCCGACCTGGCCAAAAATAGAAGGTACCATGGTCTTTTACGAAAATTTTCGTCATTCAAAGGTCTTTTTTACATGTATTTGCAATCATAGTGGATAAGCGGATATAGCCGATAAGGTTGATAAAGTTGCTGACCTGTAAAAAATTTGTTTGTGTTAATTAAATATTATTGTTTAAATGAATTTCACTCCTTTGCCCAAAATGCAAGTTTTGATCAGATAATAAAATTATATCTATATATATGTAATATACATGCGTATTATATATTAAAGTTAATAGTTTCTGGCATACAATCTACCCAAATTTAGATATTTATTTTCAGCCTGTTCATTGGAATAAAAAAAAAATTACCAGGGTAATTCGCATATTATAATATAAATATAGTACTCTGTACAGCACTGCGCGTTTATAATTTATAAACAAGTATACTTGCAGATCGACACCTCGTAGAATCTTTCGGTTGTAGAATTAATGATTGTCCAGTCCTTTGTTACATTTGCTTTGCACGATCGAACTTCAGATCAATATTTTAGAATTTGAGGTCGAACATGTTTCAACAATAGAATTGTTTAATATGTGTATGACCGAAATTTGCAACCGACCGAAATGAACAGGCCTTTTAAAATTCGGAGATTAAGAAAATAATTCTTAGAAATTCATACTGCAAGTAATATTCCATAATTTTTTAAAAAATCATATTTACTTAATTACTTAGTATTTGATACCTGTGCTGATTAAATAAAAAGGAAGCAAAGCAACTCTTTAGGGAAAGTAATAAAAAGATATAATTTCAATAAAGAGATCGATCCAATGATATTATAATTCCTTTTAAGTTTCAAAACATTCCTATATTAATATTTTATAATGTTGATCTTTTGACTTAGTATTTACCATTGCTAATATTGTATTACTGTTGCAAATACATCGATTTTGATAGGTCAGATGTAAAATTCTTGATATATAAACGAGATTATACAATATACCACAATTCTATCAAGATCGAGTACTTTTGCATTACTGGTACTAAGTTGCATGAGGTACTACAGATTGCCAGAGTTGAAGGTAAAGATCATTTCGTTAACTTTCGTCACGAGAATTATAGCAATTTTCTAATATTTAAATATAAAATGGTAGGCAACCCATAGGCGAGAAGTTCAAGGTCGAGAACGTAGATGAGGAGTCGACTTAACGAATATGATTTAAAATATTTTTATATAAGGACGAGAAGGGGATAATATGATATAGTTGCTATAAATTTTATTTATTTGATGACGTTTAGTAAATTAACTGTAGACTTAATTCTTCGAAATCAAACTACGAAAATATTGTGTTGAATAGATCGGGTAATTCTTCTGCCTTATCTCTTTGTAATAGATCCAGTTAAAAAAAGTCAAAAATAAAAGTGTAAGTGTTATGATAAGAGTTAGATTTTGAGTGATGTCAGATCTAACAAGTACTATATCGTGTAACAAGTTTGGGAGAGGAAATCTAAATTTATTTTAACTAAAAAAGTCAATAATTTAAATGGCAAATTATGTTCGGGTTTGATCTAATTCAGTATAAAACACGTGGTGGTATCACTACTACTACCAATTTATTATTAAGAATTAATCAATATCACGAAATTCTGCTTCAATAATTGGAGGTTTCTGATAACTCTGTCTATCTTGTTTCAAATCCGTAGGAACATTAATAAATTGTCCAGTATTTGGCCAATACATTTCAATACTTTTTATCTCAAAATCATCATGATTATGTAACATTCCTTCAACTTTGACGATAGCTTCCTTATTATTCAATTCATCAATTGCCCAATATTCAATATTAATTAAGGTATACTTTTGTTGAGAATCTGTCGAATTAAGTTCGACAGATTTGGTGGAAATTGTATGTGGACTAGTGAATCCAATTATATTATAATTTAAATTTACTTTTTTAATTTGTTCAATAGATTTAGAATATAATTTACTTTGAATCTTTGTTAATTTTGTTGTTGGGTTGAAATTATAAAATTGTTTCCCATTAATGTCAATAGCCGGAAATAAGTAGTCTAATAATCTTTTTAATAATTTATAAGTACCAAAGGCAATTGCACCATTTATTATATAAAAAAGTGTTGGCTTGATAATGAAAAATGTTAATGTCGCTCCACCAAATGCTACAAGTTGTTTTAATGTTCTTTGAGGTGGTGAATGCATTCTTGAGGGAGGAAAAGACGATATTGATCGGGTAAAATTAATAGATGAAAATAAGTAAGGATACTGTGGTTTATTACGACAAAGTGAATAAGGTGGAAAAGGTACTTTATTGTAGATTTGGTGACGGATTGTTGACGAGAGTCGAAGAGGAACATTATTTGCTCGAAAATATTGCTCTAATGAAGTAAATTATGTAAAAAATTTTTTTCATTTATTGTAGCATACTAATACTTTATGTAATTTATAAAACATACCTTTATTATTATTTCTCAATAATGTATTGAAAAGCCGCGGAATAAAAGTTCGTAAAGCGCTTTTATTGGTTAATATTTTAAACATTATTACCTAAATAATTATTTTAACTAGATTGAAAGAGAAGAAATTGCCGATTGAAATTTTCTTTTGATCGGATATGACTGATAGGCATAAAAAAAATTTTTTAAAAATTCCTAATACGGTAAAACCAATAAATTTCTCCGTTATTTACTTAAATTAACGATTTATAAATGATTTTTTCCATAATAATTGTACAAATTTCTATTTATATAATTTATATACATATATATTTTCATTCTAAAAAAAAAAAAAAATTTTCTGCCAAGTATATAACTTGTATAAACTACATAATAAAAAGAGTATATAAATATTCTATGTTGACAATCTAGAAAATAAAAAATACTTTTTCTCTAATCTTCTGTCAAAAGGTATTTAAAGTTAAAAAAGGTTTGATTTTATGTTAAATAGTTTTTTATTAACATTTTCTTTAAACGTGCGCAGCTTGTCAATGACTTCTTTTTTAAAAAGATTAACACCACGTAATATAAAATATACATAATACCACACATTCGAATCACAAATTCCATATTATGCCGTCAGCGACATTAAATCGTAATAAAAAATCTGATTATTTTATGAGACCTAATCATAATTATTACGATTTTAATATATTACCTCGAGCGAGAGGTTCACATTTTGATCGGACTTTTAGTATACATAACGCAATAATGCGCAGAGAACGATTTATTCGTCGTGGATTATCTGTTATCATTTTAGTAACTTTAATAGTATTCATGATTTATGTTTGGTTTTCTCCAATCGAACAAACTTCAGATAATATTAAGCTTCCAACAATTCCAAATTCTCCAAAATCTCCATCTAATGTAATATCTTCACCTATTTCAACAGAAGAAATTCACCTTTATCGTATTCTTGGTAATGATCTTCCTCCTAGACATAAAGCTGGTCAAGTTTTACAAAATGTAAAATTTATCCTGGAAAATGAACCAAAATTTCATAACACAAAAAAATGGTGGATATTAAACCGTATAATAGATAATGAATATGAAAACGCTTTAATAGATTTATTAAAACAATATGACCAAGATTATGTTAGAATACCTTTTGTAGTTGAAGAATATTTAAAATACGATTTTAGACTTGAAGATTTTCCTGAACCTGACTTTTTTCATTCTTATGAATACATGAATTTTTCAAAGGTGGCTAAATTAAGAACTATAGATTATTCATATCACGACAAAAATTTATATGCAATGAATAATAATGGAGGAAGGAATGCAGCATTAGCACATGGTAAATTACAACCTAATGCACGTTGGATATTTCCATTTGACGGAAATTGTTTTTTAACTACAAGCGCATTTAATGAAATAATGACACAAATTGAAAGATGGGGAAAAGATTATAAATATTTTGTTGTACCAATGGCTAGATTATTAAACAATACTCAATTATTAGTTGGTCCTGATACTAGACCTCAAACGCCAGAAGAACCGCAAATAATATTTCATCATGATTCCGAGGAAAAATACAATGAAAATATGAGATATGGTCGTAGATCAAAATTAGAAATGTTATGGAGATTAGGAGTACCATCGCCGCGTAAAATATTAAATAAACCTCCGGTACCATGGGAATCACATGATGCACCATATTTTTCTCCTCCTAAAAATAAGTATAAAATGATTGGTTGGGTGTTTAGATTATTTTCAGGTCAAGCATCACAAGAAGTACATAAAAGAGAAGCTAGCGCTCTAAGAGCTTTTAACAGGTTATTAGCCATACAAGATTTTTTGGATGGAATTGATGAAAAGATTGCAAGAACGACACAAGGTTTTGATGCCAATCGTTTATTCTTATACGATGAAAAATCATTGAATCAAGCAAGATTACATTATTGGAGGGGTGATGAAAAAATAACAAGGGTTGTTAATGTTATGTTAGATAGAGCAGATACGATGAGTTCAGATGCTGCTAATTGGTATTCTTCTGCTAATGGTTTACCTATCGATGCAAGTACTCAAGTAAAATTCTTGCAGCTAAAAACTGATCCTTCTCCAGCTTTATTAGAAGATGAGAGAAAAAATGAAGAAACAAATGTTGATGATGTGTATCAGCAACAAGAAGAAGTAGTGATAAAATCAAATGATTCTGCTTCAATTGAACAAGATGTAATGTTAGATGAAGAACAAAATCATGTCATAACAAATGAATCACAACAACAATCAACAGAAAACTCGGATACTACTAATTTAAACGAAACAAATACGAATAATATATTTCCTTCATCATCAGGTGGAGAAAAACCTAAAAAATATATTGGAGTTGAAGTAGATGAATTTGGTCGATTCGTTTCAAATACTCCAGTTCCTTTACCAAATGTTTCAACGTCAGAGTTATTCGAGAATATAACAACATTAGCATTTGCACATCATTTTTCTGGAAATGTTCGTTACTCTCGTTGGGCAGCAAATTTAATTCGAACATTTATATTATCATCCTACGGAGTAGGGGAACAAGATGAGTTGCAAGTCACAGCCTATAATACAGATTTTGAAGCTACAAATGATGAAGGTTATAGTTTTCCACATCTTAATAAAATTCCTAGAACAGTGCCAAAATTTAATAAAATAGGAACAAAATTTCCGACCGATCTTTTAGAAACAGATCCAAGCTTTTTTTTGGATTCTTGTAGATTACTTTATCGTGCTAGAGCTCTTACACATAAGGAATTTACTGAATTAAGACAATTCGCTTCAATTTGGTTAGAACGTTTAATAAATAGCCCTGAAAGTATTGAAAGATCAAGGGAACCAGATCATAGAGGTACCTTATATGATATACAAGTAGCTACGTTAGCTGGATTTGTTGATGATGTAAGATTATATTTGAGAGTTATTAGTAGAACGAGAATGAGAATTGGTAAACATTTTTATATTGCAAATGATGCTTCATTGTCTTCTCATATGAGTCAACCTTATGAAATCATATTTGTAAATAATTTGATCGAGAGAGGTAAATTATTACCTATACAACATGATAGTGCTACTTTTAAATATACTACTTTAAATTTACAGTATTGGATGATTTTAACTCGAATAATACAAAATGTTAGGATTGGATTGGATTTGTGGCAATATACTGCAAAAGATGGTCAAAGATTAAGTAGAGCAATGATGGATCATTTAGGTAAACATGCTAGTAAATTGGATAATGATTTGTTAAGACCATTAATACACATAGCTCAGGCTGCTCATCAAGCAAGTGATACTAAAAGCGGAATTTGGCACGAACATGGTGATGAACATGACTATTTTCAACATTTTTTAAAAAATATTGGTAGTAAAATGAATTTGTTTGATAAAAATTCTTCAATTTCAACAAATGAAGAAGATATAATATTAAAAAGAAAAAGAGTCGATAAATGTGTTGGTTTAGGTGAAGAAGCTAGACAAAGAGGAATACCTCCCTTTTGGATGTTTGGTGTTGCATGAAAGTTTTTAAAAAATAGAAAATTGTAATTGCCTTATTTACTATATATATATATTTTTTTTTTGATTAGACGATAATTTCTTTTTAGAAAATTTTAAAAGTAATTAATAACATACATTCTTATATATATGTGTGCATGTTTTTTTTTGTGATATATTTTCTGTTAGGGTTAAAAAAACTAGCATTTTTATTTTACTTTTTTTTATTATTAATTCCATTTTTTTTTTAAAAAAAAAAATGATTTCAAAAAATAATTTTTAAGTATAAAATATAATAATAAATTAAGAAAAATTTAAATTAATATAAAGAGAAAAATAAGTTATCGCAAATAAAACTTTTGCACATATTCTTCTGTATCATTGAGATTAGCATCTTTATTCACAACCTGATAACGAATTTCGAAATCAAGGTCACGTGGATTTTCTTTACTTTTTTTACAATCAATTGTGCCATTAATTGTTGTGCCTAATAAAATAGTAAAATGTAAATGAGTTAATTAAAACATAAATCTTCTCGCCTCTTTAAAAATAAACAAATTACCTTGTTCAACTTGAATACTATGTTCTAAGAGAAAAATAGTTTGTCTCCAGTGAGTAACTTTACCTTGGGGACCTGTTGTAAAACCTGAAACCTCCTCAACTATATCATCAATATTCTGAGATAATGGAATATCATGATTGTCGCGTGTAAACCACGTATCAAAATATCCCAGAAATCCATGAATGTGACCATTTCGAGTAGATACTAAAGTAAAAGATGATGTGAAATCTAACCGGAATTTACGAATTGTATATGTAGGTACTTCTTTAATAGATACGACATTCGTAATTACAGCTCGTGGTTCTACATATTCTACTATTGCAGAAGTTTTTATAGGAGATTTCATGGCTGTCATTTTAAAACCTATGGTAAATAAGTATGAAATTATTAATAAAATAAAAAAGCATAAACGTCATTTCTCTCATTTCTATCTTAATACCATAAACATCATTCCAAAAGTTTAATGTATCATTGAATAATTCTTCATCTTCGATTGCTGATAATAAAAGGCGACAATGGCTTGGAGCGACTGTAAATTTTTTAAAAAAATTTTTACTTTCAAATTGAGGAAATATTATAACTAAGTATTTGCTAATAACTTACGAATTCCATCTGATGCTAGCCATTTATCCCGCGCCACAATAACAGAGTCCAACATTGCTTCAAAAAATAAGAAATAGCCCATCCATTCAGAAATGATTATGTCCACTTTTTTTACAGGAAGGTCTACTTCTTCGATTTTCCCGTTAATTAATCTACAATAAAATCTTTTTATCGAATTCCTATTAAAATAAATTGCCTAGTATATAAACTTACGTAATGATATTATCTAATTGATTTTCTTTTACAATTTCTTTGGTCCGTTCTATTATATCGGACTTTTCTACGGAAAAAACTTTAAAAGAAATATAATGTAACATTCAATTTTACCTAAACGTGTTTTCTTAAAAACAAATGAACAATACCTTTGGACGCTCCAGCTTTGGCCGCAAACATCGATAATATACCGGTACCTAAGAAAGGACTATTAAACAATGACATAATGTTAATAGGCTGCTAGCAATTACTTACCACAACCAACATCCAGTACAATCTATGTTGAAAAGCAATTAATATAGAGGATTATAAACGGTGTAAACAAATAAGTGTATTCGAACCTTATTTTTAAAGAGATCTTTATTTTCATAAATAAAGTCACGATAACTTTCTGTGCGAACTCGATCTTTTAACATTTCTTCGTGTATATCTTCAAAACAAACAGAATTTAATTTCTTCAACATAAATTATTATTATATCGAGAAAGTAATGGGTTTAGAAAAAAGATTTCTAACCGTTTTTTGCATAAGAATTAAAATAATAATTTGTCCTTTCTTCATAAGTGCTTGTCATTTTCAATGATCCTGTTGATCGTTCACTAATAAAAAGAAAGCAGTGAATTTTTATAATTTCACATAATTGAAGAAAAACATATTATAAACCTTTTTATATCGGAATAAACATCTAAGAAAGAGTTTTTGACCATATTACGATAATCGTTGAATTGTGATTCAATAGTCTTAAATCTTGCTTCATTATTAAAAAGTCGCTCTTCCGCAAAGCGAAGTTTTTTTAAGAGTTCATGTTCTAAAGGTGTAGTAGGATTAATCTCGATACTCTGATCTTGACTTTTCAATTCAAAAGAATTGCTTTCAACATCTTTATCAAATTCATCATCTTCACTTTCAACGTAATCAAAAGCTACATAGTATGCAAGATTTTAGATTAAATTGAAATTTCAAAATATGATAAATCTTTAGATTACCATATAATAAGGGATCATCTTCAAGAACTGGCTTAAGATAAACATCATCATTGATGATTGATTGTATATTTTGTACTGTGTATGATGTGATACTTTCCAATTCAGAATTTTTTAGAACCTATATAAAGGTTAGTATTAATAATAACAACAATTTTAAGAATTTTGTTTTATAATATAATTAATTTACCTGTTGGCGAATATAATTAATCAGGCGGATACATTGATAAAAATCGAATTCTATAATAATCTCAAGCATTAGAATCTTATATAAGTTAAGATAATTTCATCGCAAATAAAATAGGATATGTACTTAATTCTGCACGTATTTTTTTAAAATCAAATCCATGATGATGCGAACAATGGTTAAATAAATCATCTGCCGAAGTGAATAATTCGTTACAAAATAAGCATTTAAGATCTTGTTGAGCTTCTTCTTCCCAATCATCCCAACGTTCATCTTTATACCAAAAAAAAATTTAAAAATCATATAATGCTTAATCCTAATATCATAAATAATCCTAATATCATAATAATCCTACCGTTGGGATCGTATTCCGATTCACTATATTCTGACGAAGAATTATTTTCAGTATGCGAAAGAGCTTGTATCGACATTATTAAAGGAATACAATCAAATGTTTTATATTTGTCTTAGGCACTAGAATTAGCAACAACTCGAACTTTTTCTAAACAAGAAAATTGAGATAATGGATAAAATTCTCAATTTTGATTCGTTGTCTCCATCTATGTTTCACACAAATGCTAATTAAGTGCACAATGCCTTTCATGAGATCATTTTAACGTCAGATATTTAACGCTAATATATAAATATCGCGTATCGGCCTCTTCAACTTAGTAGGATCCGTAGAGACTATACGCGGCAGTCGAAAGTATATTACGGAACAAAATGCAGGTTAGATGTATAACCACTACTCCTCATGAAGGCCAAAAGCCTGGCACTAGTGGCTTAAGAAAGCGAGTTAAAGTTTTCCAACAAGAAAATTACACGCAAAATTTTATCCAAGCTACTTTGGATGCTATGTCTTCTCCGAGTGCCAATGGTGCTACTCTCGTCGTAGGTGGTGATGGTCGATATTTTTCTACGGAAGCTATTCAACTCATTATACGCATTGCAGCAGGAAATAGAGTAGGTTAAATACATATTCTTTTACAACCATAATTTCGAATTTATCTTATATATTTAATTTTAGGTTGGTAAATTGATTATTGGGAAAAATAGTATCCTCTCAACTCCTGCTGCCTCTAATCTCATCCGTAAACGTAAAGCTGACGGCGGGATTCTATTAACGGCTTCTCATAATCCTGGAGGTAAATATAGAAAGGGTTTAATTGTTTTTGGCTGGGATCATCAGCTGATACATTTTCTTCTAAAGGTCCGGACAATGATTTTGGTATTAAATTCAATGTTAGCAATGGAGGACCTGCCCCAGAAAGTGTCACAAATTTGATTTACGAAAATACTAAGAAATGTGACAAATATTATATATGTGACATACCTGAAGTATTTATTACTATTATGTTTCTACATTCATTAATTCTGCTAACTAATTAGTAATCGTTACGTACGCTTCTTTTTTTAGATTGACCTATCTGAAATAAGAGTAGAGAACATAGATGGTTTTATTGTCGAGATTGTGGATTCTGTAGAAGATTACGTACAATTACTTAAAGAAATTTTCGATTTCGAACAAATTAAACAATTCTTTAAAAATGATCCTAATTTTAAAGTTCTTTTTGATGGTTTACATGGAGGTATAAATAATTCATATTTTCTTTATTTATTTGTAATAAATTTTTTTTATTCTTATTTTATTTATTAATACAAGTAACGGGACCTTATGCTGAGCATATTTTTGTTGATGAACTCGGTCTTTCACGTTCTTCGGTACAAAATTGCATTTCACTACCCGATTTTGGTGGCGGCCATCCTGATCCTAATCTAACCTACGCACATAGTTTGGTTGAACGCGTTGAAAGAGAAAATATTAATTTTGGAGCCGCTTCTGATGGTGATGGCGACCGTAATATGATTTACGGAAAAGATGCTTTTGTCACACCATCAGACTCAGTAGCCGTAATTGCTGCTCACGCTGAAGTAATTCCATATTTCCAAAAAACCGGAATTAAAGGATTGGCACGTAGTATGCCAACAAGCGCAGCTATTGACTTAGTTGCAAAGAAGAAAGGATTAGAAGTTTTCGAAGTACCTACCGGTAAGCTTATAATTTAACTAAATCTTAATATAAAAACATATGTTCAATGTATTGCATAATACAAATTTTGTAGGTTGGAAGTTTTTTGGTAATCTTATGGATGCAGGTCGTCTATCAATATGTGGTGAAGAAAGTTTTGGTACTGGTTCTGACCACATTCGTGAAAAAGATGGTATATGGGCCATTGTAGGTTAGTGTAAACATTTGACAATATATATTCGATTTATTTTATTTATCTGTCTATTCGTTATTATAAAAATTTTAGCATGGCTTAACATCATAGCTGCGGCGAATGAAAAGAAACCAGGCTCTGGTATTAAAGAAATTCTTCTTGAGCATTATCAAGCTTATGGACGCAACTTCTTTTCTAGGTATATTACGTATTAAATTTCCCGAAATTACGCTATATTTATTAATTTATTTAAATCTACCGTAGATATGACTATGAAGAAGTTGAGAGTGAAGGTGCAAATAAAATGGTTGCGCATCTTCGTCATTTAATTAGTGAAGGTAAAAATGACTTTATTGGAAAAACATTTGATCAATTTACGGTTAAAGAAGCAGATGATTTCGAGTATATTGATCCAATTGATGGGAGTGTTTCTAAAAATCAGGTAATTTGTTTTTAATTTATTAATTTTTTTTTTACCTTTAATTAAATGTTATTTTACATATCACTTAAGGGCATTCGCATAATCTTTACCGACGGCTCTCGAATTGTTATTCGACTAAGTGGTACAGGAAGTCAAGGTGCAACGATTAGATTATATGTTGAAAAATATACTCAAAATGCTTCGGAGTATGGAGTTAGCACTCAAGAAGCATTAAAACCATTAATTGATGTCGCATTACAAATTTCAAAATTGCAAGAATTTACAGGACATGATAAACCAACTGTTATTACTTAAATTTACTGCTAATATTGTGTAATTTTAGTGAAAGAAAAAATTGTAAAAACTATTGCTATATAAGTAAATAAATAACTGTATTAACTGACTATTTAACTGTAATTAGACGTCACATACCGAGTGTTGAATAAGAAATAAATCGCGTTACGTCATATGAAAATAAATCGCGCTGACAAAAACTTACGCTTGCGTTTTTTAACTTTAACAAAGAAAAAGAAATGAGAATCGAAGAAGTTGTAATTGAAGGTTTCAAATCATATGCAGTTCGCACTCATATTACCGGATGGGATCCCGAATTCAATGCTATTACAGGGCTCAACGGTTCTGGGAAATCAAATATATTAGACGCAATCTGCTTCGTATTGGGTATAACGAATTTGAGCCAGGTATTATTTGAAAACCTTAATAAATATCGCTGGTTTAATCATTCAAAAATAAAAATATGAAATAAAATTTAGGTTCGAGCAACAAATATGCAAGATCTGATCTACAAACGCGGTCAAGCCGGCGTTAATAAAGCTTCAGTCACTATTACTTTTAATAATGAAGATAGGAATAGTAGTCCTGTTGGGTTTGAAACATATGATAAAATAAGTGTGACGAGACAAGTGAGTAATAAAAATCTACTATAATTAAAGACCAAAATCAAGTTATTATTTTGTTGATTATTTATTACAAATATTTAATAGATAATTATGGGTGGTCAAAGCAAATATATGGTTAATGGGACGAGAACTCAACAACAGACAATTGGAAATCTATTCCAATCAGTTCAACTTAATATCAATAACCCACACTTTTTGATTATGCAAGGACGAATCACAAAAGTTCTTAACATGAAACCTCCAGAAATTTTAGCAATGATAGAAGAAGCTTCTGGTACACGTATGTTTGAGGAGAAAAAAGAAAAGGCGTTGAAAACCATTGCAAAAAAAGAAAAAAAAGTTGAAGAAATAACAAAAGTAATTTGAATTTTTCTTTTTTTTTGTAGTAATTAATGTTTAATTAGTAAAATCTTTAATTTGATAGCTACTCATTGAAGAAATTGACCCAAAATTGGAACAATTGAGAGCCGAAAAGAGATCTTATCTAGAATATCAAAAAACTGAATCTGAAATTGAACGATTGAACCGAATTGTTATCGCATTTGAATATATAATGAATCTAGTATTTATCAGATTTTCTCCAATAATTTTTTAATTTATAAATTTAAATTCATATCTTATTATTATCGTTTCAAGGAAAGAGTCAACAAATCAGGTGCTGATGTTGATGCCAAGAAGAAGAAAATTAAAGATTTAGAAACGTTTAGTGAACGTCTCAAAGAAGAAATCGTGCACTTGGAAGATGATATAAAGCAAACTATGCATAAAAAAGAAAAGGTATTTTAAATTTTATGTATTTTATATTCATTTTTATATAAATTTACATTTAATTAATTTAATAAATATAGGAATTAGGAAAAAGCGACAATATTCAAGAATTAGAAAACAGTATAATGGAATATTCAAATCAGATAGTTCGTATCAATACAAAATGTGATCTCAACAGAGCTTCCATTGATGAAGAAACGAAAAATAAGAACGCTCTTTTATGTAACAAAGCTGAGGTAAAAATTAATTGTTTATATGGCACGTGAGATAATTCATGATTTTAATTCGATTTTTAACCAAATTAGATAAATCAAGTTTTGTTACAAAAGTCTGAAGAATACAAAAAATTAGAAACTCAGTTTGAAAAAATAAAAAGAAATCATGATGAAAAAAATGAGCAAGTAAGAAAAGCAGAGGAACTTTTACAAACTTTGTCTACGGGTGTTTCAGCACAAGAAGGGCACGAAAATGGATATATGGAGCAGCTACAAGGTATATTGATATTTTTACATTAACTTACAATGTTTATGGTATTAATATATGATTCACGTAGAGGCAAGAAATAATGCATCTCACGCGTTAACCGAAATAGAACAAGCTAAATTGAAGATATCCCATCTAAACAAAGAATTAAATGAAAAAGAACCTTTAGCTATAAAGGCTGTTAATGACAATCAAGGTTTGTTGAAAGATTATGAATCGGCTAAAAAAATTGTACAAAATCTTACGGTATGTTATATTATATTGCTATTCTGAAAAAAATTACCGTAGTTATTAAAGCAATATTAATATTTCAGACAGCATTATCGAAGATTAATTGGGATCCAAGTAAAGAAGAAAGTTTGTTAAACAAGAAATCTACAATGCAGAACAAAGTAAAAGCGTTTACGGAGGTAATTTTCTTACGGATTGATTTGTATAAAAATATGACTTAACTAAAAATTTTTTACTTTTAGAAATGTGAATCTCTGTCATCGCAATTATCAAACATCGAATTTTCATATTCTGATCCAACATCAAACTTTGATCGTAGTAAAGTTAAAGGTTTGGTTGCTGAACTAATTAACTTGAATCCTCAACATGCACAATGTTCAACCGCCTTGGAGATTTGTGCTGGTGGCAAATTGTATAACGTGCGTTTTAGTGTTCATGTAATGATTTTATTTAAAGGATCAAGGAAGTTAAAATTAAGATTTTACGATATAGGTGGTTGTGGAGAACGAAAGTGTTGGGTCTCAACTTATCGAAAAGGGAAAATTACGAAAGCGCGTGACAATAATTCCTTTGAACAAGATTAAAGCGTACAAGTTACCAGCTGAGGTATGATCAAAGAATATTTAATATTTGGAAAGTATTATGATATTAAAATAATTTAATTATAAATAGAGACTTATAAGTGCTAAACAGCTTGCACCCGAGAAAGTACATTTAGCATTGTCATTAATTGGTTATGATGATGTAGTAACTCCTGCTATGGAATTCGTGTTTGGCAATACTTTAATATGTACAGATGCTGATACTGCTAAACGAGTCACTTTTGATAAGAACGTACGAACAAAATCTGTTACTCTTGAAGGAGATGTCTATGATCCTTTTGGAACTCTTCAAGGTGGTTCAAAACCTTTATTTGCCGGAATTCTTATAGGGTTACAAACTTTAAAAGAATATAAACAACAATTAAAAACTTATCAACAAGAGCTCGATGATCTAAATGCAGAAATCAGAAGTACACAAGAGATAATAGACGAGTACAACCAAATCAAGAAACAGTTAGACTTGAAAACACATGAAGTTACATTATTAGAACAACAAATGAATAGTAGCAGTAACTCGCAGGTAACCAGAAACTATACCATAAAACTCTAGTAACCATTTTAGTTCTAAATTGTGTCTAATATCAAATATTATCTGATATCAGATAATTCATATAGTTGAGAATGTTAAATCTCAAATAGCTGAGCATGAAAATACTATTCTCGATTCTCAGAAAAAACGGCAAGCTGCTTTAGATTCATGTCAAAGAATTGAAAAGGAAATGAATGAGTTCAGAAATAATCGAGATTCTAAATTAAAAGATATCAAGGTAGATAAACAATTGAGCAAAAAAAAAAACAAATTTCGTTCATTATTAATTATACTATACTTATACAGCAATCAGTACTCAAAGGAAAATCTGAGATCGCACAGAGTAACCAAGTTGTAATAAATATGCAAAGACATGTTCAAACTATGCGCTTAGAAATGAGTAAGTTTTGATATCACCAAAATCTCAATTTGATTATGAAGTTTCTAAGTTGTTCCTTTTTAACACAGAGCAATTCGAAGAAGATCTGTTAAATGTCAACAGTGAAATTGAAAATGTTGATAATAATATTAAACAATTATCACAAGCTGCTGAATCTATGAGAAATGAACTAGATCAGTTTAAGGTAATTATAGGCTAACAGTCTAAAACTATATATATTTATTAAATCCCACGGCAAATCATCCTTTAAGAACTTACTAGAACAAGCTCAAGCTGAATTAGAAAAAGAGAGAGAAATACTTTCTGCTTTTGATGAAGAAATTGTTGAACTTCAAGCGGCTGCTAAAGCGAAAACAGCACAATTAACTGAAGCACAATTGGAAATGGCCAAGATTAATCATGATATTGAAAAGGTTCAAAAGGACGTAGTAGCGGCCCAACAAAATGTTTTAAGAATGGAAAATGAACATGATTGGATTTTAAATCAAAGACAGTACGTATATTTTGCTAAGTTTCTCATTATTATACGTTATAACTTATAGGTATTATGTAATATTTCTTTATAATAGACATTTTGGAAAACCTAATACTCCATTTGACTTTACAAATCAAAACCCGAATGAATGCAAAAAGATGTTGCGACAGCTTGAATTAAATCGTAACAAATTACGTAAAAAAATCAATGCTAAAGTTATGAACATGATTGATAGGTTTGAATTTGCTTTAATTATTTTAATCTTTGACTTATTTTATATATTATTAATTAACATATCTTCTTTTTAGCGTGGAAAAGAAAGAAGCATCTCTGAAACAAATGTTAAATACAGTCGGAAGAGACAAGAAAAAAATCGAAGAAACTATTGTTTCTCTTGATAACTATAAGAAAGATGCATTGCAAAAGACTTGGGAGAAAGTTAATGCGTAAGAAATTTACAATAAAATAAAAATAAATTTATAATGGTTTATAAATTTATTTATCCCTTTTTTCTAGTGATTTTGGAGCAATTTTCAGCGATTTGTTACCAAATAGTTTTGCTAAAATTCAACCACCTGAGGGTCAAGATCTGATGAATGGTTTAGAAATCAAAGTGAGTCTTGGAGGAATATGGAAACAAAGTTTATCAGAGCTAAGTGGCGGTCAAAGGTCAGCATGAATCATTATGTTAACCTACTTTTCTACTTTTGCTAATACGCCGGATATTTCTTAATTAATACATAGATCACTTGTCGCCTTATCTCTGATCTTATCATTGTTACAATTTAAACCTGCTCCAATGTATATTCTTGATGAAGTGGATGCGGCACTTGATCTTTCACATACACAAAATATTGGTCAATTGCTTCGAACTCGATTCAAAGGATCACAATTTATAGTAGTATCACTCAAAGATGGAATGTTCAATAATGCTAACGTATTATTTCGTACAAGATTTCGGGATGGTACTTCAGTTGTCGAGGTAATTTTTTATAATACTCATCATATTAAATATTAATCCCGAATGATAACTCTCTCTTTTTTTAGCGAACATCACAAATGCAAGAGCTCGAGAAACGAAGAACTCAAAGATCACGATGATGTTAATTTTATATTAATGATATTGATCTTTTTTATGTATTTAAAAATTGTACATCTAAAAAAGGATTATTAATATACTCAGATAATTCGAACCTATTCTTATGTTTAGTATTGGTATTAAAATCCAAAGCAGTGTTTTTCAGAAATTATTGTGGAGCTTTCATTAGACAGTTAATAGTGACGAATTTTAGTCACGTGCCGCAGCAAATTTTAGTTAAGTTTTCTAGAAGCACTATTTTCAACTAGTAGAGTTTATCATGTTTTCTTCTCGCTCGGATTTTTTTTCTTATCAAAAAAAGAAATCTTTCATTTTTCAAATTTACAAAACGTTACTTTATGTAAATAAAAAATAGAAATAATAACATAATATATTTCGTTGTTAGTTTACAAAGATGAGCGTTGGATCTATTCAAAAAGTTGTTGAAATTCCGCTTCCGATCTCGAACCAAACGGTTGAAATTGATTGTGACCAACTTGGAACAGCGGGGGAAACTCTCAATATGTTTGGTAATGAAGTCATTGACATGAAATACTGGATTCATTTTGCACTTTTCTATAACGTAAACCGTGAGTCACCTGAAGAAGCTGTTAGTATTTTAGAAAGAGGTCTTTTATCACCCGGCTCAGTAGATGAGCGTTGCAAATGCTTGAACTTACTTGCAAGTACTTACTTCAAAATGTACAAAGCGCCAAAGTATCAAGCGAACATCGACAAAAAAAATTACTTTTTGGTTCAAGCTACAGAGAAATTCAACGAAGCTTCGCAGCTCAATCCTCAAAATCTTATTTCTTTAGTGGGGAAAGGTCTTATATATCTTGCAAAAAAAGATGTAGTGCAGGCGGGTCGCGAATTTTCAAATGCCTTAAGAATTTCGCCAAATTTTATACCGGCTCTTTTTGGTTTAGCTCGTATACAATATTCTCATAAAGCTTTCAAAGATGCTCTTGCAACATATCAAAGAATTGCTAGACTCAACCCTTTCATGACACATCCAGATCCTCGTATTGGAATTGGTCTTTGCCTCAATAAATTGAATCGGTTTAATGAAGCAGTCCAAGCCTTTGATAGAGCTATTACAATGAACCCAAATAGTGTACCCGCTAATATCCTTCTTGCCACTATTGAATTTGATATTGCTAAACAACTTGATCCTTACAAAGATGTATCTGACGAAGAAAGATTAGCTAATTATTGCGCAGGCATGGAGCGCGTGGAATTAGCTCTTAATATTGATCCTACCAAATCCAGTGCACTAATTCTTTTGGCGCACGGGTTCTATCTTCGAGAAGAGATGGATTTTGCTCTTGAAGCTTTAAGACGAGCTGAAAAATATGCCGATTCCAGATTTATGCAATCCGAAACGCATTATCAACTTGCTAGAGCTTATCATTTTATAGAAGACTATGATAAGGCTTTTTATCACTATTATCATGCAATAGACATTAATGAAAATCATACTTCAGCGCGTTATGGATACGGACAAATGTTGATTCGTAATGGTTATTATGAAGAAGCCAAAGATGAATTCGAAAAGTTATGGCACCTAAATATCAAAAATTTAGACGTCACCACAGTTTTATGCGTATTGAACGCTCATATTGGCTTTAATGACTCGGATCAATCAGTTAAGCAAAAAGCACTAAATGATTTCGATAGAATCTCGAAAGCTTTCGTAGAAGACAAATATAAGAATCCTGACATTTCAACAGTAAAGGCTTGGTTCTTTGAACAAAAAAAGAATCCGGTTAAAGCGCTTGCATCATTAAAGAAAGCAAAGGAATTATATGAGCGCCTTCATAGACCAGTTCCATTTGAACTTCTCAATAAAATGGGGAATATGGCTTTTAAAGCTAAATTATATGAAGAAGCAATTGAACATTATAGTGAAGCCTTAAGAATAATTGAGAAATTGCCGGAAAAAGGAGGATATCGCGGATTAACAGTGTGTTATAATAAAGGACGTGCTAACGAAGCCGCACATAAAACAGAGCAGGCAAGACAAATTTATAAGAAGATTATAGATCGTAGCCCTGAATTTGTGTTAGCTCGGTTACGTCTAGCTGCAATTGAAGATAAACTTAAAAATCATCATAAAGTTGATGAAATAATTCATGAAGTTTTAGATCTTGATGAAGAAAATATGGAAGTCAAAAAAATTCACGCTTTATATCAGTTGAGACGTGGAGATTTTCAAACACCTAGAAATCTTTTGCATTCTCTTGCAGAAAAAAATGACTTAGTAGCCATAACAGCATTAGGCAGTCTATACCTAATTAGGGCACGTCTAATCAAACAAGAGCATGAAAAACCACAGAGAGAAGCGTATTATAAGAGAGCCGTAGAATTATTCCAAAGAGCTCTAAATTTAAACCCAAGAAATATATGGGCAGCTAATGGAATTACTGTAGCATTA
>JADRCO010000378.1:0-35450 GCA_021464525.1 Rhizophagus sp. LPA8_4_AMF | reverse complement strand
AATTAACCTTAATTTTGGCTGAATTATATTTAAAAACTTAACAAATAATAACTCAGCATCCAGTGATCCGTTTTGGATGATTTTACCACCATTAGATTCGTCTCGGTGAGACGAATCGAATGATAGTAAGAACATTCAAATCCAATCACTAGATCGTGCTCCGACATC
Organism: Rhizophagus sp. LPA8_4_AMF; assembly: GCA_021464525.1. NCBI lineage: Eukaryota > Fungi > Glomeromycota > Glomeromycetes > Glomerales > Glomeraceae > Rhizophagus > Rhizophagus sp. LPA8_4_AMF. The sequence continues at coordinate 35,282 of JADRCO010000378.1, read as the reverse complement.
AATAATCATTAAACATTTACAGCAGCATAACTCCGTCAATATTGATGCTAGAGAGATGAAACACCTACCATTCGATTCATCTTGATAAGTCAAATCAAATGGTAGTAAAAGCATCTAAAACGAATCACTAGATTTTGAGATATGTGCAATTTTGCACAGTTACATGAATTACAGAATTATGTAATTAATTACGATTTTGTAATTTTGGATTTTGGATTTGCCAATTGAATTTTGGAAACAACTATATGCCAGACTATTTAGGCGAACCTGAACTTGGAAATTGGAATGTAAGTGTGGCAAGTGGAAGCTGGAAGAGAAATTTTTTAATATATTGAAGAAATGTACTATCATTTCTTTCTTCTTGATTTTTTAGATTGGCAGAATGAAAAAGAAATGAAAAATGAAGGATGAGAATAAAGAAATAATAAAAAAATGAAGGTGATGATAAAGAGTGAAAGAAAAGGAAAAGAGATGGTGAAGCACAAAAAAAAGAAGATTGATGATGATGAATAAACAGACAAAAGAAAAATGATGAAAATGAATGGATGAAAGATGATGATAGGAAATGGGTGAGATAAGGAATGGATATATATAATGATAGGGAACAGACGAAAGATGATAATAGGAAAAGAATAAAAGTTGACGATAAGGAATGAACGAAAGATGATGGTAGGGAATGTACGAGAGATAATGATATTTATTTTAAGAAATGTACTAATGTTTCTTTTTTCTTATTTTTTGTAGATATCAACTTTTTTGTTATTTTTTATAAGTGTCAGCTTTTCCAAAAGATTCTTTTAACAGTAAATTACTTCTTTTTGGAGATGAAGTTTGACATTAGCTTTAAGAAACGTTTATTAACGTTTCTTTTAATTTTTTGTAGGTTCTGATCTTCATTCCTTGGATGATGAGATGTAAATTTCAAATCATTCCAAAACTTTTTCCCTCTTTAAGAAACGTTTTACTAACATTTCATTCTTCTTTTTGTAGATCCTGAACTTCAACTCTTAGATAACTGAATGTAAGTTTTGAAGCGTTTCAAAACTTTTCCCTCTTTAAGAAATATTTTACTAACGTCTTCTCTTTTTTTGTATGTCTTAAGTTTTATTCTTGGACAAATTTATGTGAATTTTGAATTGTTTGAAACTCTTCAAGGGTGGTTTTATATAATTAAATAAAATTCAGTTGTAGTTAATAATAAATAAAAATGGGTATAAATTATTATTAAAATATTATTGTAACATCATGAAGAATTAGGCATACTCACGATAGACAACCAATAGACAACCAATAGGTGACCGATAGGTGATCAATTTTATGATCGATCTGTATATACAGGTGGAAACGTGTTTACATTATGATATTAAAGTAATATAATTTTAGTATAAATGCGTTTATATTTTAATTAAAATAATTTCTAATTAAAACTGATCAAATAACCAATAAAAATTAATAATTATTGTTATCACGTATTATACAACTTAAATTATTTATCTTTTCGTATTTTATTTTTTTTTTTAAAACCTTTTCTCTTGAATTTTTTATTCTATTGTTTTGTTCAAAGTAAATACAAAGATACAATTTTTTAATACCACTTTTCTTTTTTTAATATATTTTATTAACATATTTTTTCTTAACACTCTTACTAATGTATTTTTTCCTCTTCCTAATGTTTATATTACTACATATTAAACATTTTTTTTAACACTTCTACTAATATTTCTACTAACATGTTCTATTACTAAACATTTTTTTCTAATGTTTCTACTAACTACTAAACATTTTTTTATTAATACTTATACTAATATTTATACCAACACTTCTAATAATAATAATTTTTCTTCCTTTATCTTTTTAACATTTTTTTTATTAATATTCCTTTTCTTTTTTAATATGTCTACTAACAATCATACTAACATTTCTATTACTAATAATATTTTTTTACTAACACTTTTTTTCTAAATAATATCAAATTAAACAGATTAATAAAACGAAAATAAGCAGCAAGTAAATGTGAAATGTGTTAATTATAAATACATTAGTCCATGTATAATGATGTATTATTAATATGTAAATGCGTAATAGAATATTAATTTATTATATTATGCATTATTTTGATTGAGTTTATATAAAGAGTAGTAATATATTTTATTGTTATTAATTAAAAAATATAATAAAAATTTTATAATTTTAACGTGAATTAAAATAAAGTTATCAATTAATCTGTAAATTATGATTGAATTTAAGTTATAAATTTACCAGTAATTATGAGCATTAATAATAATTTAGCCTATATTAATATAACCACCAGATACATATCAGATAGTGCTGACATGTATCCTATAAGTATACAATATCTATCTGATATTTTTAAAAATATATCAGGTACCCAATAAGTTGATGATATACAACCGATATTTCACTACCCGATATGTATAAGATATGCACATAATATGTACATTATATGTCACCAAATTTCTACATTTATACTACACATATCAGATACCCAATATGTGTAGTATTGTTAAATATCATACACATATTTCACACATATATTACACATATCAGGTACCTGATATGTACCTGATAGTATTGATTTTGACCAGTGATATGTAACAATGTCACAGTAATCATTTTATTTTTATAAATAAACTACAATAAGCTCTATATAAATAAATTCTATATAAACTATATAAATATAAATAAACTATATAAAATAGACAATCATTGTTTTTTATTGTCAATTTTTTTATCTTAGTTTGATAAGTTTTGTTTAATTCAAAATAATATTTTTTTATTTTCAGTTCTGGAACTGGTTGGATTTTTTGGATTATGAAACTTCTATTATTTTTATTATTATTTTTCTAGAAAATGGGTTAGGAATATATTAACATTGTTCTTTACAAACATTTTTGTACCTAAAATCACCAAAAAATATGAAAACTTGCAAAAGAAGACTTTGAAGCAAAAATAGATAATAAATATTTCAGTTAAAACTAACCCAGCTTTTTTTCAGAATATAAATTCTTCTACAGTATTAAATAGTGAAATAGTGGACCTAGTTATATAGACTTATGAAGAAGTAGCATTTATACTTTATGATAATAATATAGATCTGATAATAAAAAAATTTGACACTAGCTGCAAAAGGCACAGTAAAAAATATGTATATATGAATATATTATAAAAACGGCAACTACCTGAAGTCATCAATCAGTGGTAAGAAAAAAATTTAACCACATAATAAAAAATGAAAAAACTATTAGATGTTCTAATATCAATAACAGGTGATGAAGACTTAAAGAAAATGTCTACAGTATATAATAAAAAAGATATAATTTTGATAAATAACTGAACTGTGATTCAGTATCAGTCATATGACTTCCAAAACTGATCTGATTGGTTGATAATCATTTTTTTTTTTAAAAAAAAAACTGATTAAATAAAAAACTTTTTAACTTACTTTAGCATTATATCCTTAGATGCAAAGAAAGGGTATAGGCGATATATTATGTATAGAAGAATATGTAAATTGACGAAAAGTAAGCAAGTGTATTGTTTTATTTTTATTTTGGAAACATATTAACGTTCCTTTTTATTTATTTTTTTTAGAAATGGTCTTCTTAGAACAGGTCTTCACATCCTGAAACTAGACTTTGAAAATGTAAGTCAAGAGAGAAGTTTTTTTCTTGTTTTAAAAATAGCTGGAACATTAGTAAACATTACTAATGTTCTTTAAATTTTTTTGTTAGGAACCTTTCAGACACTTCAGTACATCTCTTAGAAGGTAAATAAAGAGAAGAGGTAACTCTTTTAACGTTAATAAATATTTCTAACATTAAATTTATTTTTTTTTCTTTAGTAACCATTCAGGACACTTCAGAATGGTCCTTAGAAGGTAAATGGAGGGGGAAATAACTCTTTTAACGTTAGTAAACATTACTAACATTAATTTTGTTTTTTTTTCATTAGTAACCCTTTAGGACACTTCAGAATGGTCCTTAGAAGATAAATAGAGAGTGAAAAGTGAAACTTTCAACGTTAATAAACATTACTAATGTTAAATTTGGTTTTTTTTTGTTAGTAACCCTTCAGAACACTTCAGAACGATTCTTAAAAGATAAATAGAAGGTGAAAAGTGAAACTTTCAACGTTAGTAAACATTACTAACATTAAATTTGTTTTTTTTTTCATTAGGAACCTTTCAGGATGTTTTAAAATGACCTTTAGAAGGTAAATTAAAGAGGATAAGATGGTTTTTTTATTAAAAACAGGAGCTTTACTAAAAGTTCTTTTTATTAAATTTTATAGAAACCTTCAAGCTGGCTTGAGCTTAGCTTGGCTCAAGCCAGAATTTATTTTCAAGCTGAGCTCAAGCCAGTTCATGTGGAGCACTAGGTAAAGGTGATTACATTTTTGAATATGGGAAAAATATATGTTTTGGAAACAGAATGGCATTCTTGGTGAATTTTAGAGACAAGAAGTAAAGCCAAAAAGCGATTAATAAATCTATAGAATTGAAAGGCAAAGAAAGGGTTTAGATCATAGCATAATGGTCTATCGATTGAAAATAATGTTGGAACTAATAAAACTTCAGAAGATGGTCCTCCTTTTCAATCTATAGATGTTAAATAAGCACAGATGATCTTGTGAACAAATTATTGGCCGAAGACAAGTTAAATTCACTATCAGTTGAAGAGGTAGTGGAAATGATCAATAAATTCTGTTCAGGAACATTAGATGAAGAATCTCTGATCATTACACAATTAATAAAAGAATACACAACCAGAGAAAGTTGTCAAAATTATTAGAGGATTTTAAACCAAAAGTGAGAGTAATGGGTTATGATTCTCATGACAAGATCTGTAAAAACGTGATATGGCCAGATTTGCTTCAATGTTAAACTTCCTAGGATGGCATTTTAAGCGATAGGTTATTTCCTTGGGTTGTGTTCTGTCATTGATCTTTAAAAACATTATTGACTTTTCTTTTTTTTCTTATTTGTAGGTTTCAGTTTCTTTGAATGACACTTCAGATAGATATGGTATTTTTTGAGAATGAGTTTGCAAAATGGGCTTTAAAAAATATTTACTAATATTTCTTTTTTTTCTTTTTATTTTTTATGGTTATTGCTTTTCTTAAATGGTATATTTCAGATGGGTAGGTTATTTAGTTTCTCCATTTACCTTTAGAAATGTACTAAACTTTCTTTTTTGTTATTTTTTGTAGCTACTGACTTCTATAAAAGGGACTTTTGGACGTACAGATAGGTTAGTTTCTTTGAGAAGAATTTTGTCATTTACTTTTAGAAACATACTACCATTTCTTTTTTTTTCTTTTTGTAGCTACCATCTTCTATGGAACAGCATTTCAAACAAGTTCCTTTAGCACAAGTAAAATTTTTTAGAAATAGAATAGCATTACAATTAGATAGAGGTTTATGTAACATTATATAAAATAAATAAAATAATTTTAAATTAAATTAATATTTATTAAATAATAAAATATTAAAGCTAATGGTCCTCCTATTCACCATATTCTGAAAAATTTTGTTACTGAAGATAACATAACTCCTGATAATAACAAATTCATCAACTCATTTCGACATAGGAAGAATGTGCTATTATCGTTGATTAATATTAATCAACTTTTAACTAATGATGGTACAAAGTTACTTACCTGGTTTCAACTTAAGCATTTACTTGGTCTCAACACAAGAGGAAGAGTGCCACTCTTTTACCAAAGACTTCAAAAAATTTTAACTTATGGTAACTCGTACAATCTTTTACCACAATGGTTTGCATCCTATCATTTCCTTACAGACGTTTTTCCTAGTGTTAAATTGATTCCATCTAGCACAAATCAACGAAAAAAAGAATGGATTATAGGGAAATATAATGGAAACGTAGTACTAGGCAAAATTATTTCCAAATTCATGAATATGGTTTGTTTGATTCAACATTGGATATAAAATAATCAAAATTCGAATATGCTCAAACAATGTAATGGCTGTCTACTTTCAATCCCGCATAATACTCACTCCATCATGACAAACCCATTGCAATGCATCATAAGTTTACACGTCCGCTCAGTAAGAGTGATTTGTGTTTCTCATATACTAACAATCCTTCTACATCTAAAAGGATAGAACTCCGCACTCCTTTTCCACTCACTTATCCGATGACTAATTCTGAGGTTAATCCAATCCATATTGAGGAACCTCTTGTACCATCTATTATGGCAGACGTACTGGATATATCTTTAATTAGGAAATGGGTATCCAATCATACTCTCACTAAAGATCTCATATTTTGCCTCAACTCGATGTCGCAAAATCCTAATAAAGACTTTCAAATATACACAGATGGGTCTTATAATATGTTTGATTCTGATACATGTAGCCGCAATGTAATGGGTGTAGGGTGGATTCTCAAGGGCCCAGAACTCAGTTTTGAGTGTGGCATAGTGAATTTTCTGTCATCAATAAGACTGGAGCTTTTGGCAATATTAATGGCTATTCTAGCTACTCCAGAACATAGTAAGTTACGCATCTATACAGACAGCCAAGCAGCCATTGATGGAATCATACAAGCTCTTAATCTTTCAAATAGGATTAATTATATTCTTAGGCAAAATAACTATTGTATTATTTATGCAATTAAGGAGCTTATTATAGATAAGAATCTAGCATTTGAGGTGATTAAAGTTAAAGGACATTCGGTGATATATGGAATAATGCTACAGATTTTATAGCCAAACATGCTTGGAAAATTAGTTTAGTTAATGTAGAAAGATGTATTAATTTAGATAAATTTTATTCTTTACATAGTATTTTATTTTATCTGTGTTGGGATAATATAGTTATAGATAGAAATATTAGAGAATTTAACAATTTAGTTTTTAGATACTTAATTTCGTCTAGTTGGTCATGTAATTCATACTGGAATGATACCTTTAATTATTATAATCTTCAATATAATTCTTTTGAATGGAATGTGTTATGGGATTATGTGCATAGCATTTCAAATACACGTTGTACATCTTTCACAATCAATAATAATTTACAATTTTCAATAAGATGTATTAACAATTTACTTCCCACCATCATGAATTTATGTAAACGTTCAACTTTATATGAAGATATCACATGTTCTCTATGTAAATTGGATGATATTGAATCGATTTCACATCTTACAATCTGTACAGTTCTTCAACAAGCTTGAGCTAACCTAGAAAATATTATTACAGAGAAAATCAAGAAAAGTATTACTAAACGTATCAACAAATCACCAAATTTCCAACTACTTAAACAATCAATTTTTGAATACCTTTACCTAGCATTTTCACTTCTGAAAGAACGCAATTGTGTAGAACTTACTAGAGGATTAATCTCTTTCACAATTGTTAACAAGCTTTATGCAATCTCCTTTAGTAGATCTGTTGGTAAATTTGTAGTTCAAAAAGTTATTAAACTTTTCTTTATTTATTTCCAAAAGCTTATTTGGGTTCCTCAATGTGAAGCACTCATTATGTATGAACTTGCCAATGGTATCACACCATTAAAAAAAAGAAATTTTAAACGGTTTCAGCCTCAAGTTGATCCAAATTACCGTACCTTATATCATTTGGATGCATATAACAGGAAATGCATTGGTCTCTACCATTGTAAAGATGCGATTTCTTCTCTTATCATTAAAAGTTTAGTTCTAGTATGGGGTCAAAGGGGTTTAAAGCATAATTCGTAGTATAGCAGATCCTTGGATACCATGTCTCTTTGACCACAGGAAGGTTTCTCTAAGATAAAGTGCTGTTATGCATTCTTACCTGTGTAGAGACAATATCCACCAACAGTGCATATAAGGGATCTTTATAGATGACAGGTGGTGGTATAATTAATTATATTAGATAGCTTGTAATTACACAATTTGTAAATTATAATATTAACTCTAATAAATTATATCATGTACTGCAGAAAAAAAAAAAATTAAATAATAAAATACAATAAAATACAATACATATAAAAACCAGTAAATATTATAAAGGTATCATTGGAATGTCAGTAATATAACATGAGATATTGGGATATAATCAATGAAATATTATATATATATCATATTTATATCAGTATACCAATATCTCAATGATTTTTATATAATCATATGAGTATGATATATCATAACCTGATATGTAATTTATATATAACTATCTGCGCTAAACATATTTGAAATATCGGTATAGCAAATCGGTGATATATTAGGCTACTACACATGACATATAATATAGATATCAGGTATATGAAATCTGACTGGTACCTCATTATTTGACCAGTGTAAGTAAAAAAAGTGAGTGTAAAATATATAAAGAAAGAAAGGTGAGATAGGTGAAAGAATGTGAAAAAATGAAATTGAATGGAAGAATTTATTTGATTATCAAAATATGATGAAAATATATTAATTATTGTCATTTATATGATACTGATAATGATTGCCAGTAGTGATGTGTAGTAATTTTATTAAAGAATAATTTTATTTAATCAAAATAATTATAAAATAAAACTTATTTTTATTTAATAAAAATATTAAATTATATAGTATAATAAAAAGGATAAATTTAAATTTTAAAGAATTCCAAATATATATGAAGTTAAAATTAGATTAATTTTGACCCTCAAAATGGTCAAAATAGTCAAAATTAATTTGACTTTAGCCTTCTAAAAATCAAAATAGTTGAAGGGTAAATTTATTCCTCATCCCGGGTGAGTAATATTATTCCTCACCTTAAATTTTTATTGGTTAATTAGAACTACACAGTAAATTTATTTATATTTGTATTACTATAATCATTTTTAATTTTTAAAAAAACTTAATGTATGAACAAAACCAATTTTTTAATTTTTTTCTTTTCTTTTATTTCAAAAATAAATTGTTTATTTACAATCAGTTGTAGATTTTGACATATTTCGTAAGTATTAAAAAACATCAATCAAAATCAAGAAATATACATTATGTTTTATCAACAAACAAACTAGATAACGAAAAATTAAGATAATAATAGATGAAAAGGTGATGAATGAAATGATGGAAAATGAAATGATGATGAAAAATAATGGAAGATGAAGATAAGGTGAAAAAAGATAATGAAGGACGAAAAAAAAATTGAAAAACAATAGGAAATGAAAAATGATGAAAATAATAAATAAAAATGAAAATAATAGAATGAGAAAGAAATAAAAAAAGGGACGAAAGAGAACAATAAAGGGAAAACAACAAAAACAAAAAAGGCAAGAAAAATAAAAAAGACCAAGAAAAGAATGAATGAATGAAAAAAGGATAATAAAAAAAGAGGAGTGAAAGAGGATAAGAAAACAAGAATACAATAAGAAACAAAAAAGAGTAATAACAAGAAAAGAAATGAAAAATAATAAGAAGGAGGATAAAAAAGAACAAAAAATAATAAGAAAAAGAATGGGAATAAAAAAGAATAAAAAAAAAGAGAAGGAGAAACAGAAAAGAGCAAAAAAAGTGAAGAAAAGCGAAAAAAAATCTGCAAAATTTAAAGAAAAGAATACAAATCCCATAAATAAGAAACCTATAAAATAAAGAATAGAATATAGTTAGTATTTAGTATGAATAAAATATACTAAGAAACAAAATAAAAGAAAAGCAAAAACAGATCTTTGACTACAAATCTGAAGAAAAACCTACTAAAGGAAGAAAAAAAAAAATATTAGAAATAAAAAGCAAAAACAAAAAAAAAGAAAGAAAAGGAAAAAGAATAAAACTTACCTTTAGTTATAAAATCGAAAAATCCAAAGACCTAAAATAAAAAAAAAAGGAATTAAAAAATGAAAAGTAAGGAATGAAACCAAAAAAAAGAGGAAATATAGTACCTTTAAATGTGAAACCAATAAGCTTAAAGATCTAAAGAAAAAAAAGGGAAAAGAAATTTAAAATATAATATTGAATAAATAAATAAAAAAAGAAAAAAATAAAGAGCAAAAAAAAAAAAATCCTGACTGAAAAAAAATTTCAAAAACGAATAAACAAAAATAATAATGTAATTATTAGATTAAATTTTCACGTGATCAGAGGGGTGAGTAATATTAAACTTATCCTGGGGTAAGGAATAAATTTTCCCACAGTTGAATTATATATTAAATAATTATCTACAATTATTAAAATTTAATGATAAAGATGTTTTAAAAATATTTTAACATTTAGTGATCAGAATTTGATAATTTATAGTTTATTTGAAGCTCTAATCAAGACAAATCAAATGGCAGTAAGAACATATCAATTAGCATTAATATTGACCATTCTATTCTTACTTAAAAATTTAAAAGTTTTATTTATGATCTTGGTATCTAATGATCAAATTTCAATAATTTTAGATTTTTTAGTACCATTTAATTCATTTTATTAAAAAGATTTGAATGATATCTGTACTAGTTATTTCAGTTAAGAGCTAACTCACCATATAAGTTAGTTAAGAATTAAATGTATATATCTAAATATTACCCATTATGGTAGGTAGGATTTTGCACAAGCTCTGAGAAGTATTTACTCTTCTACTTACCCTTTTACCTATACTATAGATATGAATATTACCTGTATTTATATTTTGAACTACCTGAGTAATACTATGTAGAGGACTTTTGACAATGCAAAAGCAACTATTTAGATACCCTTCTATACTACCAGATTAAGTACTAAATTACTCAAAGTTACTATAGTTTGTGATTACCTAGTACTAATAGTATAGTTATATATTCTCTAGTAGTATATATGATACTAGTAACCATCAGATCAGGAAGTTCAGACTCATTCCTTATCTTAGGTAGTACCTACACTACTAAAAACTATTAACTGAAACCTAACCAGTAGGAAGTTGAACCCATCCCTACCTTATTACACTATTAGTTCATAAACATTTTGCTTAGTCTATAGCTTAATAAAAGACCTAACTACCATAAAGTCATTGCATCACTATACTGTCTAACATTGCATAAAATATTTTCCTTTAAATGTACTTTCACTTTAAAAGATTCAGGTATTTTACTAGATATAAAAATTTTATTTTCAATTAATATTCCTCTTAATTCTGGTAACTTAAGCTTAATTCTAGTCAAAATTATACTATATTTCCTCATATAATATCCAGCATTTCACGAAATACTCGTGAATATTATTCAATTTTTAAATCAAATATTTTGTAAAATATCCAGGATATTTTATGTAATGCTAAATGATAATTAGGCTTTTTGCAATAGAAAGAAAGAAAATTGCTGAAAAAAATCAAATTTATATTTATATATTAAATATATTCTTTAAATTGAAATATATTTAAAATTAATATTAATTTAAAAAAATTTTTTTTAGCAGTTTCCCCTCTTTTTATTGCAAAGGTCCTATATGTCTACTTGTATAGTTACATAAATACCTGACAGTTTATATATAAGGTATGATGAAATAGTTTATTGATATATAATCTTTATAATTACACTTGTATTGTATTTTGTATTTTTTTGTATTTCTTTTTTTCAATAAATGAGTTGCAGTTAAACAAAAAAAAAAATTATAGGAGTTGTTATTTTATAAAAATTATTTGATTGGTTAAAAATACAAAATATTTCAAAATCTTTTGTTAAAAAATAAAAATGTAAAAAAATCATTATTTTAATTTTGGTGGTATTTTTTTATAATATAAATTTAATATGGCATTTAGAATAAAATTATTTAAAATTTTAGTATTTTTAGTAAGAAAGATTATAAAAATGCAAAAAAATTCCAGTTTAATTAGAAATTTTCTTAAAATTTAATTCAAAGAAAAAGTTACCAGTATTATAAATGATTTAATTGTAATGAAGCTATTTTAAGAGGTTATTTAAAGTGAAAGCAAATCATATAAATTGGTATAACTTTAATTAAATTAAATTTTTTATAAACAAAGATTAATATAAATTGCAAGTTTACTTAAAGAAAAAAGTAGATTTTAAATATTGTTTTTAACTTTACATATGAATGAACAAAACTTTACTAATTATATTCAAAAATAAATACTAAAATGAAAAAAGTCAAATAAATCAAAAACAGCATTTAAAACCCACTCTGCTCTCTAAATAAACTTAAAGAGTAGGTAAAAATATATTTAATATATATATTTAAAGTGGTTGTATACTGGTTGTATATATGATAAAAAGTTTTATTTAAAAAAAACAATTTTTTTGAAGTTATATAATTTGCCCTTGCTTTAGATGTCCTTTATTTTAGGTAATAAAATAAAAATAATGTCAATATTGAAATTACTTTTTTTTTTATTGCTTTTTAAATGAGCATTTCACTATTCAATTTGGTATAACAAGTAATAATTTAATCAGAATAGTAATGAAGTTATAACCAAATTAAAAGGCAGTACAGTATTTTCACCTTTATTCTTTTTGCCAGGAATTGTAAATCTTTTTTCTGAAGTGTTGAGCAATTTTAATTAATATAACTTGTTTAATTTAGATCATACAGTAGTTTTTAAAAAAATATACACTATAATATTGAGTATAAAATATAATTTAATAAAATTATTTAATACAAATTACAAATTCTAGTCAAATTATTTTATTACTAAATTGTTATATTTATAATTGAAATTAAATAATTTAAATAGGACTTCAGAAATCTTTAAAACAAATCATAAGTTACTTTAGTCTATTTTTTAAAAAGTTAAAAATTACTATTTTTCAGTATCCAATGTCCAATTTTAATGAACTTTTTTTTATTTTGTAGTTCTTATTGAAATTGCAAAAAACAAATTTTTTGAATTTTAGTAAAAAAGAAATGATTTTGGCCAAAAGTGCTTTATGACCTATTTATTAAATTTCTGGGATCCTGTTTAAATACCAACTAATTCAACACTATTTAAAAAATCACTTTTTCAACAGATAATTACATAATTTCTCTAGTAATACAAATTTTGAGTTACAGAAGAGAGACATTTAATAGGCGAGATATATCAATCTAAATCTTGAAATACATTGCTTCTAACTTGATGCGAAATGTAGTGTTGAAGACATAAGCAATCGGGTCCTTTCCAAAAAATACTTTGTTTATTGTAAATCTTTAATCTACATTATACACGAAATACACGACATAATTACACGAACGAATACACGAAAAAAAAAAAATGTAGCGATATACCGATTATACCGATATAAATACGCGTTTACTAAAATAATAAAATAAGTTAACTTTGAATATAATACGCAATTTTGATTTCGCGTGATTTCTGCCGTAAGAGATAAACACAAAAAACTTTATATTCCGTCATTGAATTTATAACCAATCCTGGTAAGAAACTATGTAGTCCAATATTTTAATAAAAATTCCTATCAAAGGCATTTTATTTTATTCAAACCAATTTAGGATTTAGGACTCAAATTAAAAATTTACGGAAAAAAAAAATATAAACAAAGAAGAGAAAAAAAAATTACAATAAAACTAGAATACATTAAAAATGTACAGAAATAAAGAAGAGAAAAAGAATAGTTATATCTATCAAACCTTTTTACAAATATATAACAGTATTTGAAATATATACTTGTTATCAATTCTACCTATAGACAAAATTTTTAAAAAGAAAAATTCTCTTTTTACAAATTAATATTTACAAAATAGGGAAAGGGAAAACTAAATAAAAGAAAAACTAACAGAAAAAAGGGAGAATTATATAAATAGAAGGGTTTATAAAAGGAAGAAATAAGGGGAGAAATAAGGGGAGAAATAAGGGGAGAAATAAGGTGCCAAATAAGGGAAAAAAATAAGGGGGGGGAATAAATTATTTATTAATTTTTCCAAAGATTTATAAAGTAATATGTAAATGTGATTAAAAATCAATTAGGTTTTAAAAGCACCAAATGTCTATTGTAAATGTTTTTAAAATCCATGAAATAAATAGGTGTTATTAATGTCAAAATAGGTAGAGTGTAGTGAGAAAAATTATCTAAAAGTCCATCCCTTGATTAATCCGAAATGATAACTCTTTCCAGGTTTTCATTAGCATTACAGATTCATTTACGTTTACTTTTCATTTTCAGTCAAGTAAATGAATACGGTAAGTCCAAATTCCTAAGACGTTTGCTCACCAAAATATATCTTTGATAACAATAACGGAGATGTCGGAGGATCTATCCAAGTATTTTGATCGTCATCATCTTCCAAATCATCTAAAGAATCGTCATTATAATTATCTTTGTCGTCATAAAAATATTCTGTGTCGCATTCTTCAGAGTACATCATCGTAATGTCGTGCAGTATAACGCGATTGAATATATGAGCGTGTATCAATACACCAAATAACTATATAATAAAGTTTACATAATGAGCATGTAGAATGTTAATTAACGACACGTTAAATTTAAGTATTTACCTGAACAAATCTCGCTAATAATATGATTTTAGCTACATCAAATAATTGTGTATTAAATCGATTAATCAACATTTTACTACAACTCTCATCAAATTGATGAGGTAAATTTGCTGGTCGATCATCAACTGAAACAAATCCCTTACACGAAAACTAATAAATATTTTTATTAATTTTGTTAATAATATAAACATGTATTATATATTATTTATATCAACAAACATTTATTTAAATATGTTTACAAACCTCATATTGAATCTCTTTTATTAATTCAGAATCAAGTAAATACGCCTTTTGCCATGAACCACTTAAAACTTCAAAGATCCATTGATCACTAAATATCACGGTGTAAATGGCAGAAATTGTTTGTAATATTGTGAATGTAATTAAAAGTATGGAAATCTAAATCAAGTAAATAAATTGATCATGAGGTTAGGGAATTAATATTATGACATCATAAAATCGAATTTCCATTTATGGAAACTATAAAATTCAAAAGGATACAAATTGGCCGAATAAATTATTCTTTCTTAAGAAACCGAAAATTCCAATTAAAGCGATGATCCATGCACATATCACGCATACAAAGTTACCACTTAATGTTAAATTTGGGATTAATACGACTCCACTACCAAAAGTGATTCCATTACTAAATTTTTCTTGAGGAATTTCTTGTGATATAATCGTTGTAAAAGTCATGACGTTTTGATTTTGTTGATATTGTTGCGTAAGAGAAAGAATTCCCGCGGGAACCTGAAAAATTTATTCATTGAACATTATTTAGTATGGTGGAGCGTGAAAAAACCCGACTATAGAAACGAATTAAGAAGTTAAAAAGTGTGAAATGTGCAAAACAAGGAGACATACCACAGTCAAAAAGATAGCAAAAGGTATAAGAAAGTATCGAAATAAAACAAAGTTTTGTAAGTTTTCCACGTTCATTCTACTCAAATTATTTGGATATTCGAGGATTGCCATTATTATTTTTTAATATGTATTTAACAAAAAAATAAAAATTTTTATCTCGTCGAAAAAAAAAAAATTATCGAAATATAGACTAATATCTTTTTAATGATTTTATTTAACAAAAAAAAATAGTTTTTACAAATGTGATTTATTTTATTAATTTAATTGATTTTATTTTTTTTTTTTTTTTTTTTTTTTTTAAAAAAAAATTTTTTTGTTTTTTTTTTTTTTTTTTTAAAATTTCATTAAGGGTTTTTATAGTTCGAAAAAAAAAACGGATGGGTGAGAAAAAAAAATCTAACGCGCACAATGGTTAGTGCGGAAAAAAAATGCATGTTGAGGTAACTTCCAAAATAAATATACACAAGCAACTGAAATTTTAAAATAATGATCATATGTTATTTTTATTTTTCTAATGACTGACTCACTTACAAGTAACACATTGATTTCATTTAGGAGAAAATATCATAAAATATGACGTTATTGGATGATAAAAGTATGACGGAAACTAAAAGGTTAAATAAATAATCATTGTCCCAACTCCCCAATTTATTATGAAAGGGGTTTTTTTTATTGACCTATCGATTACGATATTTTTATGCATATTCGGCACTTTCCTTAAACTTGAGCTTTTGAACAAACTAATCGGCCAATTTATTAGCTTTCAAGTATTGTCTAAAACGGGAATTTTTTTTGTATCAATTTTGATCAGATCGTTATCTTGAATTAAATCATTCCAAAAACAAAGAACTATTTTTGGAAAAAAAGTGTTTCAAAAATGCAATTATAAATAAAGATTTAAGGAGCTTCGGATCACATGAAAAAAATGTAAAAAAATGGGGATTTTTCACAAAAACTATTTTTTGCATTCGATGGATTGGTTCTCACTTTTTTTTTAAAAAAATAAAATATTAAACGTTATGTTGTAAAGTGATATATTTCGGAAATATAGATTACATTACATACATGACATGCCCGAACTTTTGACGAGAATGAGATTAGAATTAACGACGGTTTATCAAAAAAATGCGTACAGAAACAAAGCAAACCTCACATGAAATGTACTGCAACAAACAAAAATTACAAAGGTTTTTTAATATTACTTACTGTATTGTACACTACAAAATATAAATAACAAATATAAATTACGAATATAAATTACGTATATAATAATGTCACCCTCTCATTGTGCTTGTGAAACGGATAGTTCTGAAAGTTTCCGATGATTCTCGATGATTCTTATGGTATAATAACGAACTATTAATGATTTCATTAATTTTCATAATAATCGGTAATACTGATGATAACGGCTAAAAGTAAAATAATCTCTTTTGTACAGAATGCTACTAATTAAAAGTAATTAGATCAGATTTATAGTTTTAGCTAAAATAAATTTAAAAATAAGAAAACTATATACTATATATGCAAAGTAAAAAAAATAAGTAAAGATTTCTAATTGGCTGAATTATAAACAATATGCCAATTTTTTTGATCCAATTTTATTCAATTAAATTCACCAAACAGGCATTGTATTTTTTAAAAATAAAAGAAAAAAAGTAAATATACTATTTAATTGGTCCAGCTTCATTTAAGTTAAAATTATTTAAAATTTTTTTATAATTGTTAAATTACTATTTATTTTAATAAAAATAATACATAATTTATATAATTAGTAATTATATATTATATATAATATTGGAAAAACAAAATATTATTGTTATATTTACTATTATTTAATATAAATAATGTATTTTATAAATCAAAGTACTCTTCTTATATATAGTTAGTATTTTACAAAAAGTACTACTAATCTTATTATTTAAAAATAATAAATATTTAGCCTAGGGATGTTAATTTGCTAAACCAATTCAGCTTAAGTTTGGCTTAATTCAGCTTTAAGCTTAGAGCAAGTTAAGCTTTTTTGAGAAAATTAGCTTCTGAGCTGTTGAGCTTACTACATTAGTTAAACACAGATGTATTATATAGTTAGACTAGATTTACTTAAGCAGGTTAGCATAAGTCTGCTTACCTTTTTATTATATAATAAATCTTAAATTAAATTCTAAGATTTATTTTTATTTTATATTTAATTTTTTATGTCTATGTTGAACCTCTCACTATTTTAAATGCTTGCTATTTTAAAATAATTAAATAATTATATATTTTAAATACATATTTGTAGAAATTTTATTGATTTTTCAAATAATTTTTAATAATATCTGCTTTATACCAAGTTTTAAGGCAGAGGCTTGCACAAACATTTTCTGTTGATAACTGGTTCCGGGTTGGACTAATTGTATGTTTGGCGACTGAAAAAATTTGCTCACTGGACATGCTTGTTGCTTGCACAATTAAATAATCCCGTGCCATTTACGCAAGTTCAGAGTAATGCACATCAGATGATCGTAGCCTCCAAAACTCCAGGACATCACAATCTTCTTCAGCAGATAAAAGATATTCTTCTAAAATATCACATCTATAGTTTTCAGCAGATTGGTTTCATTTGTGTTATCAAGTGTATTATCATTTATAATGTAACATTGTAATTATTATTTATTGAATTTATTTCTGTAAGATTTGTATTATCGTCAGTAATAAGAAAAGACATATCAGTATCATATTCTGGAATTTCTTTTTTATCTATTTGGATATATTAGAAAATTATGATGAGCTATTTTGGTCAAACGCGCTATATATGTGCTTTTTTAAGCTCATATTAACAAAAGTGTTAAGCAAGCTCAAAGCATGTTTAAAAGCATATTAAAGCTTATTGAAAAAAGCTTGTGCTTAAACTCAATTTAAATATGCTTTATCAAAGCACATCCCTAATTTAGCCATTATAATATAATTTACTAAAAATAAAAACTTATGCAATATTGGAAGATCAAATTCTCTAAAATTTGTATTTTATTCAAATTTCAAAGTATTATAGCCCATTATATTTTAGGTTTATATACTATATGATTTTATCTGTTTTATCATAAAAGTAAAGTATTAATACTGTATTAATATTTAAAAAATATATATAAAATGGTGGGCTATTTTTCAAATAAAAGAACATTATATATATTTATCAAATTGTTTGCTTGAAAAGTCAACTTCGTAAATAGCAAAATTCTTGATTAAAAGAAAAATCTAGACTCTTACTGATTTTATCCTTGTGGCTTTATTTTATCCTTATTTTTATCCTTAAGGTTTTATTAATTTTTACTTTCAGTACAAGTAGTACAATTTCGGTACTCTTTTAATTTTTTGTGTAATCTTGGATTTTTTGTTGCAGTACGCCCCGCATATTTTTCGTATTACAATCATTCCCTAATGAATAAATAAAAAGGTTTTATCATGAAATACAGGTTTCAAATCCTGTCAATCCTATGAATATTCATTAAAATCGGTATCTGTTGCATGTGAACGGCGAAATCTATAACGCGTACCTCCGTATATTAACGATATCATCGGTATATCCTATACTAATCGGGAATTATAATAGCTGGAAAAAGGTTTCAAAATTAAAAATTTTTTTTTTAAAATGAAAAAAAAAAAATATGAAAATAGAATTTTTTTTTTTAATATTGACAGATATTTTTAAACCTATTTTTTTAATGAATGAATGCTAAGACTAATTGATCTATTTAAAGAAGTATCATCCTATTATGTTTTTTTTAAAAAAAAAAAAATCAAAAAAATCAAAATCTTAACATCTGATATATCGTCAGATAATGTAATTTTACAAGCTTCATTGGTTCATTATCATTTTTTGTACACAGTCCCGGGGTGCATTTATCAGGTTCTAAGTAGATCATTCTTTCCTTCCTTACTTGAAATTTCCCACATATCATATTGATCTACATTTGAGCTGATAATTTTAGTTAGTGGTGGATCCTTCATTTGATACACAACCATTCACAAAAAAAAACGAATGTCAATTAAAAAGAAAATTTTTTCAACCTGTCCATTATTTTTTTTTAAATCAAACTTAAAAATTTCCTTATTATAACCCATGGGTACAAGTTTAGCGAAACCGCCAATTACGCAAGTAATACCGAATTGTATAGTTTTTCCTGAGCACATCATTTAAGAAACAACTTCCTCTAATGTCAGTTTAGTTTAGTACAACAAAGTTCGGAACTAAAAAAAAAACTTTTAAATGTTGTGATACGATTACGAAGCATATTATCACTATTTTCTCCGTAATCTTTTTGATCTACATGCTATTCTACTTCAAAACTTGAATTAATTTATTTGAGAATTTCAGATAATGCAAAGTATACGGTATCACAAAAAAATTATCAACATGCATGCTTAAATAAATCCAAATAAAGGAGTTTTTTTTTTAAAACGAGTAAAAATTATTTACTCCACATCACTACCACATGCGAGTCCTTTCTTCTAATTTGGTTTATTGTTTATATTATATAAATTTGACGCACGTTTTATTCTAACTAATATTGGACTCTCCCACTGATGTGTGACATTCAGGAAATGTAATAAAGCCCAATTTTTTTTTCAATGAATATATTTGGTTAATTATTTATGATAGCATTTCCTCTTGAATGTTCTGTTGAATATCCAACTGCTGCCTCCGCTTCTGCCTGTGTGTAAGGAGCTTCCTTAAGTAGTTTAACTCTGTATGAATTCAAAAAATTATGACGATATTTTTAAAAATCGAATCGTATCAGTAGAGATTTAGATTTTTTAAATCTTACCGTTTTTTATGATTCTTGCCACGTTGATGTTTATTAAGAGCTTCAGAATTAATAAAATATCGACTATATAAATATTTAAAAGTTACACTCCAAAATGAAAAACATGAATAGATACTTATTACAACATATCGATAAAGGCAAAAATATATATATATATTTACGCGCAAGGTATACAATAATATTGTCCTAATCCCGGCAAATCTTCGTTCCATTCTTGTATTTTCAAAATTGTTTCATCTCCTCCATTTTCTGTAACTTTTTTTATATCTTCATGAACTTGATCAAGATCTTTGGCATAGTTTCTTGTTCGATATTTTCTATATTTGTCTCTATTACCTGAAATAAATTATTTATTTGTAAATAAAATTGAAAAATTCAGATAGATTATAAAATTGATAGGATTATAAAATTGATAGGATTATAAAATTGATAGGATTATAAAATTTGATAGACAAGATAATAAACAAAATAAATGACTGCCGGAAGAAAATAAGAATGTTCATTTACAATTAAAAAAAACCAGATTTAATAGATCTTTTAGATCTTTTAAACAAACCCTTATGAGTCTTTGACCTTCCAACTTTTCCCATTTCTGTTGATAATAAACAAAAAGTGTAACTAAACAAATAAATAAATATTTTAATCAAAAAAAACACCCAAGGTAGAAAGAAGTCTGAAATCTTTTTCCGAAAAAAAAATTCCACTAATTCGTTATCTCGTAGTACAAGATCAACAACAATTATTATCTTGCATACCGTAGATCCTTCGTAAAATGCGCGGAATTTTTTTTTTATCAACAAAGCTGCGCATTTGTGCAAATCCTGTATTATTTGTAACCCTAACGTACTATATCTTTATTTTGCTACATGCATGTGCGGTGCGCGAATGAATTTCACGCTGTAACAGTACTACCAATACAATACGCGATTAATTAAGAATAATGTTTCGTTACTTGTTTCCCAAGACTTATTTGGTTAACTCTTAAATACTTCTGTTTAATTCTCGTTAAATTTGAAAACTATTGCAAAAGTTATATTTTAAACAGTTTTTAGTGATTGTACAATACTTTTCATCACATTTGCTATATTAAACATTAACAAATTATAGTAATCTATATTGTTTATAGTAACATTTCGTTCCAATAAGCAAAATATAAGGAATATAAAGATGGATGTTAACTTTCTAAAACCGATTGCGCTTCAATTTCATGTGGATTAATAGTAATAGATTTTGTCTAAAGTGACATTTTATATAAAATATTTAAATGAATAAATATTCATTAAAAATTATTATTTGACGCGTATAAAATAATCTTACCTTATCATAAGTTTTATAAATCCCTATCAAACGGTCCGCTAATTCAAACATGTTATTACGCAAACTAATAACAATAAATTGTGCATTTTTGGTGCGTTCTTTGATATAATTGGCGACGATTGATACATTACGAAAATCCAAAGCTGCATCAATCTCGTCCATAACATATAAGGGTGTAGGCTTATAATGATGTAGAGCAAATACCAAAGCTAAAGAACTAAGCGTCTATATTGATATTGATAATATGGTTAAATCACATTTAATAACCATTGACACATAATGTAAGAAGTACCTTTTCTCCGCCAGACAAATTAGAGATATTTTTCCAGCTTTTCTTTGGAGGCATGACACTAAAAATAATACCTTCGGAAAAAGGATCTAAACTGTCACAACATTCGAGCTCAGCATTCCCTCCAAGCGTAATCATCTATAGCAACATAAAATATTTAAATAAAAAATATTATTAGATCTACGCAATGAAAATAGTATTGTTTTACTTCATGAATAAAGCAGTTATATCCTAACTAGGCAAATTGGAACTTTCTAATCGACTTAATTAATACATAATGTAATAGCAGATAAATACCTGGTACATTTCTTTGAGCTTTTGTGAAATTATAGTGAATCCTTGCATGAATTCTTCTAATCTTTGTTTTCTTAAGCGGTCGTATCTCTTTTTACATTCATCGCATTTAGTCGTAATTTCTTCAAGATCCTTTGCGCGTAACATGTACTCTTTTTCACGCTTACGATACTCGTTCAAAACGGACAGATTTGGGTTGGCATTTTTTATTCTCTCTAGTTTTTTTTTAAAAAAATTGATTGAAATAGATTATAATCAACCTATTCACTATTAAATTCATAGAAACAAAAAAAATACGTATAAGCACATATAATAAATACCTTCAAGGACGTTAATCTCTCCTAGTATAGTTTTTTCACTCATTGCATTGAGTTCATCATCAGTATAAAGTTGGAATTCATCTTGTTCTTCATCGTCCCTATTGATAAATGTTGATTAAAATGATAAAATAAATCATTTAACTATATCGACGAGCCTTACGAAATCTTATGAAGCGAAAGATCACGAAGAGCATTCTTCCATTTTTCCTCTATATTTTTATGTTCTAACAAACTACGTTCGCTATCTTCCAGCTTGTTTTTGATTTCTAGCTAAATGAATAATGTAATTATTATAAATATCTTTTTTTTGTTTTCTTATTGAGAAGAACTAGACAGTAAACGAGATACATACCTCAAAAGCTCTAATCTTATTAATTATCTCGGTCTTTTCATCAAGCTTTTCCTTGATTTCATCCAATTCACTTTTTTTATCTTCTAATATCTAAATAGAGGAAATATATAAGTATCAATCATATAAGAACTTGTTAATCTAAATAAATACCGATTTAGTTTCATTGGCTCTAGCACGAATAGAATGAGCAGCTTCGGCATTTTGTTGAATTTCTTCTGTAAGTTTCTTAATCTCATTATCCAATTCTTCTAGTTCTTTTTCATTTTTTGAAAGTGAATTTTCGAACTTAGTTATATCTTTTTCCGCTTTCGATTTCGCAACTTGTGATTTTGTAATCCGTTCATTTGTTATAACTATTTGCTCCTTAATTTGATCTACTTTAGACTTTTGAGCTCGAAGCTTATCTCCTCCAACTTCTAAAATTTTATCTTGCAAACTCTTAATCTCCTCTTCTATTTTAGAAGATTGTCTCTTCAATCTCTCCAGTTCTTGCGTTAGTGAGTCTATTTGCGTTCGAAGTTGTTCCATACGCCTGACATCTTCTACATTCGGCTTATTTTGTTGCCTTAAAGGAAAGAAACATTAATTATTTATATCAATAATTAATTAAAATCAATCTTGAAAACATACCGTAAATCAGATATTCTTTTCTCGGTATCGGAAATACGCTTCACACAAGTATTAGAATCCATCTCCAATTTCGATAGCTCAAGTTCCAAACTGGGAAGTTCATTCTTTTTTTCTTGAAGTTGAGATTCTAGAGACCTAAATTCTTCATTAAATTTTTTCCATTGTTCTTCTAAATGATTACGTTCTTGTTCCAACTTTTCTACTATTTCAGGTGTCACGTCGGAAGAAAACTTTGAATTCATAGCACCCTTAATCACTTTGGCGCCCCCGCCACTCATAGTACCAGATTTGTCAATCAATTGGCCATTTAAAGTTACCACACGCCATCGAGTTTTACCAAATGCGATCCTATTTGCTTGTTGTAGATTTTCGGCCACTAAGGTATTTTGTAACATACTATAAAATGCCGGCGCAAATCTATCTTCTTTCGGCCTAACAAGATCAAAAAGACGGGGAACATTTTCTGGTGTTGGTATCGGATTCATATTCATGACAGGTAGCTTATCCAGAAGAATGAATTTTGCGCGACCTAAAGTATATCTTCTAAGATAATCTATACAAGTCTGTCCCACTTCAACGGTATCAACTACAATATCGTTCAATGCAGGACATGCAGTTGAAATCGCGACATCGTATTTATCATCTATGACGCCAAGGCTACCTAAGCGGTCCTAATTAACAAAATTAAATTTAATTATAATTATATCAACTTTATTTGTAATACTTCGATGAATCTTACATGGAATCCATTTATGCGGCCACTATTTTTAAGTTTCATCAAACTGTTAAGAATTTTATCTCTAGATTGGAAAGACTGCAGAAGTCCTTTCGCTTCGTCCTCTCTCTGTCGAGCATCTGCAAGATTAGACCTAAGATTTTCTTGTTGTCGAAGGTAATTCTATGATAATTCGATATTTATAAATATCTTAAAAATACTAATTTAACATTAAATAATTAGTTCTAACCTTTAACTTAGCATCAATTTGTTGAATTTCTCGCTTTGTTGTATTAATTCGATTTTTGCTGGATAAGATTTCTTGTTCCTAAAGAATATATCATTTATAATTATAAATAATTGTTGGAAAAGTAAATCACTTTTGATAATACCTTCGTTCGATGCGTTTCTTGAAGCGAAGCAATCGTTTCTTCTGCTTGTTCAAGATCTTTTCTTGTCGAGTCAATCTTCTCTTTTAAAAAATTATACTCCGATTGAGAAACATCAATAGCAGATTGTTTTGCATTGATTTTCTCTGACCAAGGTGAAAGTTCTCTCTGTTTCTCTTCAATTTGGTTTGAATAAACTCCCGTCTTGCCTTCAATAATGTACCAAATATAAAATAAAAAGGGTTTATCCATATTATATTCTTTTAATTTATTGTAACAATTCAATCAATCCGCGTACCTTTTAAACTTTCTCGGATTGCTTCAAGTTCAATTTCTTGGGCTCCTAGAGTTCCTTCCAAGTGCGTCATTTCTTCCATTTGGTCTATCAAATCCTGTTCATTAAATTTTATCGCAGTTTTTGCCTCCGAAAGGTTATGGCTATCCTATAATAAAAAGAGATAATTAATGTCTAAATTATATTCCCATATGCCAAATAATATTAAACTTACTGTAGAAATTGCCTTCATCACTTTCTTCCGTTTAGAAATTGCATGTTTCTTCCTTTCTCCCAAGTTAATATCCTCTTTCTCGTAACTTGCCAATTCTTTCAGAATTTCGTTTGTTTCTTTTTCGAGTTCCTTGTTAAGTAAAAATATATTAGCTGTAATTAATTATTATAAACTTAGATTATCACAACTGCCCAACCTGATAAGCCTCAACAGATTCTCCATATTTATCTTCAAGATCTTTATTATCTTGTTTTATCTGGGCATGCTTCTCTTCCTCTTCTCTTAGTTCAGCTCTCAATTGATTCTAGTTAATAGTAAATAGTATGAAGTTTAATGGTTTGAAAGTTTATCTGATAAGTTAATTAATCTCATAACTTACAACTTCCCTGGTAGATATATCAATAACATTCTTACACTCTAATAAGCGTTTTTGACAAATAATTGATTTCTTCAAAGCTAAAGAGTTTTCGTCACGCATATAATCTTCCGCTTCTTTCTTCTTGGCCTTTATTTCATTGAAATTTGAAGGATTACAAATAAATGACTACTGTTTACACAAATACAGACGTGATTTATTAATATTTTACCTCCAGGCTTTGTTTCTCTTTTTCCACTATTTTAGTGCGATTTAATTTTTCTGATCGTTCTTCATTTAAGCTTTCAAGTTTTTCGCTTGCTTCTTCAATAGGAACTTTATATTTAGATGTTCCTATTATATCCTCAAGATATTCTAAAAGTCCGTCTTCGTGTTCATTTGGTGCTTTGGGCTTCATCAGTGAAATTGATTCAACTTCTCCCTAATCATAATATTGTTAAATATGTTACATAATAATACTTTTTCATGACTATTTTTGGAAAATATACCTGCAAGATCAGAAACCGTTTATGATCTAAATCAACCCCTCTCCCTTTCAAAAGATTTGTCACTTCGGTATAATTGCTTTGTTGACCGTTAATGAAATACTTGTTTGTGTTATTACGATATGCTTGACGCGAAATAACCAACTGGGAATGAGGTACAACCTCAAAATCGTCCGAGCTAGGCTATAAAATTATCACATCCATTTACTCAAAGTAATTTAAAGTTTTCACGAAATAAAACTATTCATCTTTATACCAAATCAATAATTTCTTCAAAATGTATTTCAACAGTGCAAGAATCCAAATTTTCACACCCCTGTGATGAATGAATAAGTTCTGATAGTCTTGCTTGTCTCATTTTGTTTGCTCGATATCCAAATACAAATAAAAGAGCATCAATAACATTTGATTTTCCTGAACCATTTGGTCCGACAATAGCGGAAAATGACTATTAAATATTATATATATATATCAGAGAAAGAATAAAATGGCGCAGAAGAACTTTTTGTTAAGAAAAAATATCATGCCTTGTGGAACGGTCCTATTTCCTGCTCACCAAAATATGACTTAAAGTTGTTCAAAATCATTTTATTGATAATCATACGCGGTTTACATTCCTTCCGCGTGGAGGACCTTGATGACTTTGGCGTATTTTGAGAACCTATATCGTGTAAGCTACTATTACTTTTCCTGACATAGTGATGGGAGAGGCTATGTCCAGAAATAATGGATGTAGTTGAAGCCATTATAAAAAGTGGTTATTAAACTTATTATTCATCGAGTTTAAAACTCAAAAAGAACGCGTTACATCCCAAAAACACCAAAAAACTAGGGACGATGATTTCTGCTTTAAGCAGAAAGCCACTGATTTGTCCGAAATGATGATTACTAACCAATCAAATATACTGAAATTTTCAGAAAGGGCACTGAGATTATTTACTTGTAAAACTTGTAAAAGTAATGTAATAATAATATCAAAGTGCTATAAAGTAACTTTTTTATAATATTTATTAATTAAGTTTTACAAGATATAAATATAAATAATTAAAATAATGGACAGAAAAAAAACATATTAATATTATTTTTTAATAATTTTTATTATTAATCCTAGTATTTTAATTTATTTTTTTTTTATGTATTACATATTTATAGTTTTGTGATAAATTTTTTTTTTAAAATGTATTTTATTAGTATAGTTAATCCACTTACAGGTACCTTTCATATAAGAACTTTTCTTTTTAAAGTATGTATTTTTTGGTTTAAATCAAGCAAAAAAAATTAAAAACTGATTTAATCATCCAGAAAAAAAATTTATTGATTTTAATAAATTTCTGCAGGTAAAAAGAAAATTTAGTTTTCATGTAGCTATATATAATTACCATTATATATAAAGATATTAGCTTTAAAAAAATTTAAATTATATGGTACCAGAAGTCTATACTTGACAATAAAATTGGGGTACAGTCAACCTCCTTTATAGTCACACCCTTCAGGACCAAAAAAAAGGGTGTGATTATAAAAAAAGTCATATGTTGTGACTATAGAGGAGGTTTTTTTAATATGTTTATTAGTATATTGGGCCAAAATATGGTGTGCTTATAAAGGGGAATTTTATATAATATGATTATACAGGAGGTGACTATATAGGGGGTCGACTGTATTTATAAATCTTTCAACACTTTAAAAAATATAGAATTTTAAAGAAATAAACTGGTAACTTTATTTTTCAAGACAAGTACTATTAAATTACTGGTCAGATTTTCAAAAAAACGCCTATATAAAAAGTTATAGCTGTTTGAAATTTGGTAATTTTTATAAGATTGCCCTAAATTTGAAATAAATAAGTCAGGTGAATGCATGTTATTTTGCAAAAATTTACACAATTCAGACTGACATTTATTTACTGAGTGCTGTTTTGAGGCTTAAAATGTTAAATTTTCTTTTAGCATCCTAAATCCTACCTTTTATTCATTTAAATTTCTGAAAAAGATACTATAATCAATGCAATTTTCAGTATTTTTTTTGCAAAATTTCCTTTTTTAAATATGCTTGTATTTATTTTCACTTTTCACTTAAAAATCGTGACTTCTAATTGGCTATTTTCAATTCACGTGATAAATCAATAATTTGAACAAAATCACATGATTATCAAGTATAGACTTCTGGAACCATAGCTATAAGATTTTTATAGCCTTAATTAATTCATACAGTACAGTCAGACTTCCATATAATCACCTCCTATATAAGAACACCTCTTTATAAGCACCTTATTTTTGCTAACCTACATATCATTTTATTAGTAAATTTGATCTTTATCATATAATCACACCTCTATACAATCACTAATTTTAAAAGAACTAATTGGGTAATTATATGAAGGTCTGACTGTATAAAAATTTTATGTTATGATACTACAACTAATATCTTTAATTATAAAATTAAATAAAAATAATATTTACAGAACTGATTGGTGATGAAAAACTAATAATTTTTATTTTTTATAATAAAATATTTCTTTTCTATATTATAATAAATATAAGTAAAATTTCTTTTTTTTGCAGCATATAGTGAAGTTTATTAGAGTTAATATCAGTTAATATTACAAGTACTGTTTAGCACTGCTTAAAGTATTCCAGGTCTTTTACAATTAGGGCTCTGATCAGTTTTAGTAATTACTGAACTGTACCGATCAGTTTTGGTATCAGAACAATTTTGGTTTTTTGATTTACCGAACTAAAACTTTTGGTAAGTTTACCGATCAGTTTCGATAATTGCAATTTTGCTATCAGTTTTACGATTTACCGAACCAATTTACCAATCACTTTCAGTAAATTATACCAATCATTTTGGTAAATTTACTGATCAATTTTGGTAAATTTACTGATTAGTTTCGATAAATTTACTGATCAGTTTTGGTAATTGCAATTTACCAAACTCAGTTAACTATTAAAAAAATGTTGCGAACCATTTTTTAACAAGTAAATTAATAAATAAAAAATGTTTTGCAATGTTCTTTTATTAAAGCAGTTAAAAAATGTTGTGAAATGTTTTTTAACATGTAATATAATAAATAAAAAAATGTTTCGCAATGTTCTTTATTAAAACAGTTAAAAAATATTGTGAAACGTTTTTTAACATGATATATAATAAATAAAAAAATGTTTTGCAATGTTTTTTTATTAAAACAGTTTAAAAATATTGCGAAACATCTTTTAACATGATAAATAATAAATAAAAAAATGTTTTGCAACGTTTTTTTATTAAAACTGTTAAAAAATGTTGTGAAACGTCTTTTAATATGATAAATAATAAATAAAAAAATATTTCACATTTTTTATTAAAACAGTTAAAAAACGTTGCAAAATGTTTTTTAACATGATATATAATAAATAAAAAAATGTTTCGCAACATTTTTTAATTATTTTAATAGAAAATGTTGCGAAATCGTTGTATTAATAATTTAATAAAAAATGTTTTTCACAAACGTTTTCAAATATTTTAACAAAAATGGTACAAAAATGTTTTTCTATTAATAATTTAATAAAAAAAAGCGGTTTTCACAAATGTTTTTAATTGTTTTAACAAAAATGTTGCGAAACGTTTTTCATTAAGCAATTTAATAAAAAAAAAGTTTCGCAATGTTTTTTAATATTTTAATAGAAAATGTTGCAAAATCGTTTTTTATTATTAATTTCATAAAAAAACATTTCTGCATGTTTTTTTTAATTACCTTAATGAAAATGTTGCAAAAACGTTTTTGTTAATAATTTTAATAAAAAAAACATTTTCGCACATTTTTTTAATAAAAAATATTGTGAAAACGTTAAAAAGTAAACTGATAATAAATTGGTAAATTGGTTCAGTTTTTGGTAATTACTGGTCAGTTTCGATATTAATAATTACTGAAACTGATCGGTATCAGTAATTGGTAATACTGATATCGATCAATTCAGAACAGTTTCAGTTTTGGCAATTACTGAACCGAACTGTATCGATCAGAATCCTATTTACAATTTACCCAGTTTAAAAATTGAATAATACCTAAAGGTATTTTATAAGAACTATATTTTATACTCCTTATATAATATCTGGTATTTTACCAGAATTAAGCTTAAGTTACCAGAATTATAGGAGGATACTAAATAAGAGTAAAATTTTTGTATCTAGTAAAATACCCGGGTCTTTTAAAGTAGGGTACGCTTAAAGGAGGATACTTTAGGCAGTGCTAGACGGTAATAATAAGCTATTTAATATAATTAACTAAACTATTATCTGTCATATACTATTGGTAAATGTTATTTCTACATAGGTAAGGATATATTAAAGCAACCTATCTTAAAGAGACCTCTTTATAGTTAGAGAAATTTGGTATCTAAGAATCTGTTACACTTCAGACTAAAAAGAAATCACATAGCAATAATTACCATAATAATTTTACCAATTCTCTTACTTTAAGTGTCTATGGCTGCAATGATGTGCTTCTCCTTTCTGAAATTTTCTGATTTCTGCTTATGACTACTTATTGGCCTTTTATGATTACATTCTGAAATTAAAACTGCAGAAATTTATCTGATCTATGGAACATGCTAAACATTTTAATAATTTCCTCCTTTTGAAGCAATTTTCCTTACAATATCATTCTGCTATATGTATAGATTGGCCTTTCACTTGGTTTACTCTCTCTTACAAACCTTTATACAACTCATCTTTTACTGCAGATAAACTGTCCTGACTGTTGACATTTAAATTGCAACTTCTTTTTGACAAACTTCCTGTTTGAAAACACTTTTTTAATTCCCATGTAAATTTGTGTTTAAACTTAATAAAGATAAAGACACTATGCCATATTTGCCTATAGTTATATTTTATCAAATTTAAAATATATTTATAAAATTATATATAATTAGTTTGTAAATAATTAAACTTTGCTTATTTTTTATATTTTACTTAATTTTCAGTTAACCAAACTAAGTAATAGTATTTTTAATATCTGAAATAGGTTTAAGCATACTAAAAATAGGATTTGTTGCATCTCTAAAAGGAACTATCAAATTGCTTGGATAAAGTTTAACTCGAATAATATAATACTAAAAGAGCAGTAACCAATTATAATTCTTTTATTTAATTAACAAATTCATTATGAAATCCATTGCCTCATAAGACTTGGTAACCTATTATTATTTGAAACTACATCAACTATTTGTTCGGGTAAAATTGTTAATCTCATCATTCTAAAATCTTTTGGTAAATCTTTATTATCAGCTTTTCTGATTATAGCCCTTTGTTCTAAAAATTCAAATTCTGCTCTTAATAAATGCTCTTTAATCAACTTTTGTTTGAATTTACTACCAGATTCTTTTATATAAGACCTTATATAATTAGTATATTCGTTATAAACCATTGCGAAATTAAATACAGTACAATCACGTCCGCTTAGTGAATATATTGCGAGTAAAATCCATAGTTGAGGTTCATGTAAGTCTTCAACATTGAAAGAAATATTTGTTAATAATAGCAACATATTACATCTTTTAAAATAGAATTACTTCTTACCCTGTAAGACTTTGTCAATATTCACTTCTTGTTGCATAGCTACTTCAGTGAAATCACTCGGTATAAGAAAAGGTTGTTCAATATTCATTTTGCCAACAGGTCCAAACTAACAAGACACGTAAGAACAAATTATTAAAAAACTTAAAATTAAGTCGCAAATTTTCAAACTTACGCTTATTTTATGAAAAGTTCTAACGATGTCTGTTGAATTATTGAATATCCTTTCAATAATATTTTTAAAAGACTTATTTTCAAACAACTCCTATATGAAAAATGCATATATTATAAATTATTTCCGTTAAAAGAAAAATATAGACAATCATTTAAATTACCTGAATTTTTTTGTTAAACATCTTACAATATTCCTTATCATTTGTGATAGAATTATCTACAGTCAAAATACTTTTAGCAAGTTTAGTAAAAATTTCAATCGTATATGGTCGTTCAACGTTAATATGGGAATACGAATTTCGCGATAAAATGTTACTAGGAAGATCAGTAAATATACTCTATTATTAATTAAAAAAAGAATTTTTAAAAAAGATTAAACATAATTTTTTACTTAATAAAATTACGCGTAAACTTACTAATTTACGGGTAATTCCAATTAACGCCATAGGACAATTCTTGCTCGTGGTTATATTAAAGAAATTATATACAAATGGTTTAGTACAATTCTTTACAAATTCGTCGAAATTATAAATTATAATAACTATAGGCTTCGTTGCTTCATTTCCTGACTTAAACAGATCAAACACTTCAAGATCCGTTTGCTAAGTACAGTTACATAATATATAAATTAATAAAGACGCGTATAAATTTTACTGAAATCTATATACTCACATCTTGTCTAATTTGTATTCCTAGCTGACGAGCAAGTTGCTTACGTGCTATCGTATCATTAGTTTGGAATAGCCCATTTAAATACACGGTACAAAAATCATCGTCATATTTTTCAGATAATTCTTGTATAACCTTATTTACAAGCTTTGTTTACAAAAAAAAAAGAAAATTTAAACAGATATGAATTATTCAAAAGATAAAAGATGTCATATTACTCGATAATGTAAAGAAACTTACAGCAGTTTTCCCACAACCAGACGGGCCAATAAGTATACAGGTATTACTTTCACCAAAAGCCACAGTTCTATTTAACAACTCGTATAATTCTCTAAGAAAAGAGAAATAGAATTTTTCATTTAATAAACGCGTTTTAATTGATAAATTCTCGCGCCACCAAGCCAGATTCTAATCAGTACTTTTCGTGTTTAATTTGAAACATACTTGCTATTTTTCTCTAAGCCAACGAGCGTTTGTGGTATCGCATGACCGGAAAGCCTTTCTTTAAGAGCTTTACGTGTCTTTGTAATACTTTCTTCTGACCAAGTGTACTTTTTATGCCTTTTGCTACTCATATTTTAAGTGCGAAAGGTTTCGCGAATATTTGATTCAGTATACATAAATATGAGCACGTGACATTTGATGTATGATTTTAGATCCCACCTCTCCATAAGACCATAACCTTTTACAATTTATAAAAACACTAATGTCGAAACGTAACCGTGATAATAATGTTTCGAGTAAAAGTTACAAAAAACATAAAGGTATAGTTTCAAGACGTTCTTTTTCTCATTCTCCCTCATTGATTTAATTCACTTAACAATTTTTATAGTAAAGTCGCATAGAAGGAAACAAAACAAAAAAAATGCACTTATTTTGGGACCTAACATTTCTGGAATATTTGTTAGCTGTAATCAAACAAAAGAATCTTTGTGTGTTAACGAATGCTATGATTTGTTTAATGAGGTAGGATTTATATAATTTTCTTTTTTTTCTTTTTTTACAAGTTATTAAATGTCTTGATTTTAATTGAAATAGTATGCTGATAGGATTTATACTGCTAATGAAGGATCGGATAATGAAGGATCGGATAATGATGTGGAAAGCTCAATTGCTAAAGAAATTGCTCAAATGAAAGAATCTCGTAAATCACGTCGTTTTGTATCAATTCCAACTGGAACCGGTTGTGGTATTTATAATTTTTCACGACTTGAGTTCTTTAGTGCGATATAATTATTATTTATAAGTTTAATAATAATTTTGTTAGTTGTATTCATTAAGACAAACCCACCCGTAAATCCTATTGAACTCGTTCATTCTATTTTGATTGATTTGTACAATACAGGAAAAAAGAAGACTAGGTAAGTAATTTCATATTGATGTTCTAATTTGAGGGAGAGAAATTATTTCGATTCAACATGATTTGTATTTACTAATGATTAAAAGATTTTCCATGAGAATGATTCCTATTACGAAAACCTGTTATGCTAACATGAATGATATCAAGAAGATGGCGGAAGAAATATTGAAGCCACGATTTCATTTATTAAAAGATAATCAACAAATTCAAGTAAAAATCTCATAATTTATTACCTTTCTGATATCTTCAAGTTTATTTAATAATTCATCTCCTTCTAATAAAAAAATAGTATGCTATTGTTCCGAATATCAGAAACAATAATGTTACAGATCGTATGGAACTAATTAATGCCATTGCAGAGTTGGTTGGTAATCAGCATAAAGTGAATCTTGTTGACCCGGAATTAGTAATAATTGTGGATGTGTTCATGGTATGCTGTGAGAAGTGACATCAAATTTAATGTGTAATATTTAATTTTTACTGATTATTGTTTTTTCTTAAAATACTATACAGAATATTTGTGGGATGAGTATTCTTGAAGATTATAAGAAGTTAAAAAAATATAATATAGAAAAAATTTTTGTAGAGTTGAATAAGAAGAAAAGTGAAGAAACAGATCTAATTCATACTTGATATTGATGCTTTCATTACAGAATAGTTATTAAATCATTTTTTATAGTACTTTTTTAGTGATTATATTTACTAACAAACTTTACTTATTTCATCCAAATCTTTATACCAAATTGTACATCATTTCTACTAAATCATTAACAAAATTCAGAATTAATTCAATTTTATAATGGTCAGTTTCTACTTATACATATTCTTAAAGATATTTTTTGATATTATTGTTAAATTTTTTGCTATTGTACAATATCTGATTCATATTATATTTTGTTTTACATATATTTTCATTTTTATATATTTAGCTAAAAGTATTATTTGGAAATTTATTTCTGTCTAATTACTTTGAACATTTTACTTTAATAAAGAATTTGGTAAAAAAATTAGTAATTATAGTTTATTATTAATTATTATATTACATTTATACAATAATAGAGCATAGCACACATGCTTTTATCACCTTGCTGATCATTTATCAAATTGGACAAATTATCCTAAATATTCTTTTTAGCAGTTTAATTTATAAAAAATATATTACAAAAGTTTTATGGCAAAAAAATGTATTGCTAAAATTAGCCTTGAATCAAAATTTTCAATAATTAGATATTTGCCAATCATTTGCTAATCATCTGCTAATTTGACTTTGAAGTTTTGGCAAAGCTACAGATTTATAAGTAAAACTTGAAATTTTTAAAATATATTATTTAGGTATTTAAGAATCAATAGCCAAAATAATCATGTAGATTAAGGGGTTGATCACCCTTGGCTCATTGGTTAGTCCGTGAGTCCCCTCATGAAGCCTGATTATGGTGAGGTCGCAGGTTCAATTTCTGCCGATCACAGAAAATTAAAAGAATTTTACTGCGGACACTACCACCAATAGTGTGAAGGTACAGGGATTAGTTAAGGCTGGACTGCATCATGGTGAATTAGTATGCATTGCACTATGCATATTTCAACTAAGGGTCATGGTGTCCTCCATAACGTTCCCTAGGAGGCCATTGGGAAGTTCATAGTCTTGTCTTCAAGGTCACTTCTATACCTTGATGGTAAGGTCCTGTTCAGGTGGTCA
Source organism: Rhizophagus sp. LPA8_4_AMF (assembly GCA_021464525.1). Lineage (NCBI taxonomy): Eukaryota > Fungi > Glomeromycota > Glomeromycetes > Glomerales > Glomeraceae > Rhizophagus > Rhizophagus sp. LPA8_4_AMF. The sequence continues at coordinate 73 of JADRCO010000378.1, read as the reverse complement.
CTCAACGATACCACTTGGGGTCCAAAGTGGCTAGATGGTCCTTATAGATGGTAAAGTTCTGGGTGCAATGACT
>JADRCO010000377.1:0-35464 GCA_021464525.1 Rhizophagus sp. LPA8_4_AMF | reverse complement strand
ATTACAAGTTTTTTCAAACAAATTTTATAATATATATTTTACATAAATTAAATAGATATAAAATTTTCATAATACAATATATGTAATTTATTGTTACATACAAGTTTACTTTATGAAGTAAAAAGTAGTTTTATTAGTAAAAAAAAGTTTACTATGGAAGACCTTTATTGTGTGATTCAGATGACGCGTGTCAGGTATTAATTTACATCTGACACACGTTAGCTGCATTTGATATAAATCATCATCTGACGCACAACATATATATGTGGTACCGTAAAATCTCAAATTTTAGCACCTACTGAATTTAAACACCTCTGTCACTTTTACCACAACATTTGCATAAACTAAAATTAAGCACCTCCAAATTTAAGTACTCCTTAATTATTGATTTATTAATTAATACATCGATATAGTAAAATTTATTATAATTAAAATTAAGCATCTTTACCAATTTCATCAATCACGTGACTGTAAAAAAGGGGTGCTTAAATTTGAGATTTTACGGTATTTAGATTATAGAATATAGATTATATATAGTATTCAGATTATAGATTTTAGAGTATATATAACATTTAGAATATATGTGACATTTAAATTATATGTGATATTTAGATTATATATGATACTATAATTTAGAGTAAATGGAATACTACATATAATAATTATATTATATGTGGTATGTATCCTATTAAAGTAATATATTGCATATATAAAAAAATATTAAATCTTAATAATTAGTGAATTTTGCATATACAGTCGACTCCCTTTATAAACACCTTTTGTATAATCACATTATATAAATCCTTCATTATAAGCATACCTTTTATAAGAACAAACATATATTAATGCTACAGTATATAAAAAATCCCTCTATCATCACAAGATTTTTATAATCACATTCCTTTAGAACTAATACTTAGTAATACTATATATAAATCCCTCTATATAGGCACTATTCACTATAATCACACCTTTTATTTTTGGTTCTGAAGGGTGTACCTATAGAGGGGTCAACTGTATAGGGTGAGTGCTGGAAAAAGGGATTAAATAAACAATGAAATCCATTGTCTTTTTCCTATTACTTATCTAATATATGGAATTAAATAATTTTATTATTGCAGGCAAATTTGTTATCATTTAAGAAATAAGATTTTTTAAATATATTTTAAATTGAATTTTGTTAAATATCACCAGTTGTGATTGTCATTATACAAAATATATTTTTTTAATTTTCAAAATTTTTGACTGAAATATTATTATAATATAAATAATATTATTATATATAAATTTATAAGTAGAACAAGTTTCTCTTAGATTATAAAGACTGTTATATATATATTTAGATAGATTTTGAGAAAACTAGGAAAATTTGATTTTTAAGTATAATATAATTTAAAAAATTTTTTTAGTCAGATTTTTAAAATTTTAGTGTGATTAGTATCTAAATAAATTTGTTTTATATATTATTTAAATTGAAATTTTTGAAAAAAATTTATAAACGTTTTTTAACTCTGGCCAAAATTATAATTTTTGGCCAGAATTAAGTGGTGTGATGATGATTACCACTGGTAATACCCTTTTAAATCTACAAAGTTAAAAATCTTAAATTTAATAATTTAAGAATGCAAGTTAAATTTAAATAATTTACTTGAAATTTGCAATATTTTATTAAATTTGATTAATTTTGATCCAATCTAAACTTTATTTATGAATTTTTTATACATATATTGTAAATCTGTAAATTAAATATATAATTATCTTATTTTTTTAGTTCAATTCTATAATTTTTTATTTCATCTTAAACTATTATATATTAGATTTTTTTTTAAAACTACTGATTCTTGAAATTATTGTAAAAAATATTAGCAAAGTATTAAATATAAAATGTAGTTAATAATTATTAAAGAAAATGACATTTAATGTATTTAGTTGCTTTTTTTTATATAAAGTTTAAAATACAAAAATTTAATTTGTAAATTACAATTTCCCTATTAATTAAATAATGTTTGTAAAAAAGTTTTGTCATACCTAATCATATTAAAATAGTCCATTTCAGATGGCAAGGATCTTGGCAGAACATCAGCTCATTAAAATATTAAATGAAATATAATTTTCAGTCAATTAACCTAAATAATTTTTAGGTAAATTAAAATTTAATTATATTAATAAAGGAATATACAAAAAATTTTCAGTTTTAAAACTTTTTTTAATATTTTTATATTCATCTTTATAAAATTCAGGTTTCAATCGTAAATCATAAATCAAAACTTACCTAATCACAATTAAAAATGAACAAGGATAAAATTATCGTACTAGATATACAATAAAGTAATTATTTTGTAACATGCCAGATAATTGATCAGATGATTATCCAAAACTTGATATGCCAAATTTGAATGTACTGTACATGCAGGTAATATAATTAAAAAGAAAAAAATTTACATATGAATTAAAAGTATCTAATCACCATAAAAAAATCTACATATAAACATATAAAACAAAAAATAAATAAAAATTCTTTACAACTATATAATAAAATAAAATGTACAAATGTCATTTGGATATATACTAAGTAGTAATGTTAAATCTACGTTTACCAAAAGACTTTTCGTGTTTAATATTATAAGATCTAGCAGAATACCTTATAGTATTAAAAATATTTTTTTTTCCAAAATAATTCTTGTTATCAGTTAAATATTTAAGAGCACGAGTGTTATTAACTTTTGCGGCAAAATCCAATAAATATAATCCGCGAAAAGAAGTTGAATTAACATCACAACCTTTTTTTACCATTAATTCAATAATATCTAAAGGTAAATCCAAATAAACAGCAGCAAATAAAGAATTTGGAAAAGGAGCTCCAGATAATGTTAAAGTAAAATCCGGCAGAGATATATTTGGATTAGCACCATGAAATAAAAGTAATTTTATACAATCATATAAGTGTAATTTTTCTGAATCTATTGTTGTTGTCCTCAAGAGATTTAAACATTGATGAAGTGAAGTCGAACCATAATTGTCTGGTATATTTGGATTTGCATTATAATCTAATAATGCTGATATAATTCCAGGTTCTCTTCTTTTCCATATTGCTTCATGTAAAGGAGTCCATCCAAATTCATCTTTTGAATTAATATCAACATCATTTGAACATAACCATTTTAATGCCATCCTAAACTGATTATGTCTTGGATGTTTTGTTGACGAAAGTCCAATGTCCATCTCAAATAAATCGTTATTCCAAATTAATCTATGTATTGCTGTCTTCATTCTTATATCTCTACTTTTTAGATTTTCTCCTTTTTTCTTTAACGTTTCAAAAGCTGATATTATTTTCTTTTTTGGAGCATATCTTGCAATTAATATTACTTGGGGTTGTTGAATGTCACTTATTGAAAGATTTTCAAATGCTATTTCATCACAATCAGTATTTTCTTGTTGCATATACGAACTACCTTCTCCATATGATGTTCGACTTATGCGAGAACTTTTAAATTTATCAAAACTCAAACTTCTTCCTTTTTCACGTCTCCTTTTCGGCAAGTCACCATCTGACAAACGCTTTTTTTTCAGAAAAAGATATAGAAAAATTTCGTTAAGAAAAGTATGATTGGAATATGAAATTCAAGAAATACTAACATGTTTTGATTGTAGTTTTATATATTCTGCTAACTCCTCTTTATTAATTACAACATAATCCCCCGTATCATTTGCAGTATCTTTAGAAAAAAAAAACATATCATATTAATTTAATAAATAAATAAATACATATATATATTTTTTAAAAAAAAGATCTTTTGTAGGCGCACAAGTTGACCTTTTTTGCTCAAGAACTGATATTCACCTGCGGAGTCTAGCATAATAGGAGGAACCATTCTTGGAGACGTTGTAGGTGATGATGATGGTGATATATTAGGGTGAGAATATCTTTTAATTAACGTTTTATTATTATTATTTGATAAATATAAAATTTCATCCTTATTTTTTGAAGGAATAGGATCTAGTTTAAAACGAACTTCTCCAGGTTTAACAAAAGAAGAATATAATCTCATTTTATCTAACTTGTGTAAAACATCTTGTATGTTAGGACGAGAAATTGGATCACCATCCCAACAATGTCGATAAAGTTGTACATATTGTAATGGAGCTCCTGGTACTATAGATGATTCTCTTTCTCCATTCATTATAATTCTTAATAATAAATGAAAATTTGATGCTGTAGATTCAAAAGGAGGTCTTCCGCTTGATACTTCACACATTATTACTCCTAAACTATAAATGTCCGATCTTTTATCTCTTTGATAAGAATTATTTTGTAAAAACAATGGTTCTAAAAATGGTATCATTTCATCATGATATGGTTTTGTTAAATCATGCCATGTATCTGAAAATCCCAAGTCTGCTATCATCATTCTTCCATCATGAACCAACACATTATTTGGATGCTATAAATGATAAAAAAAAGTTAATGATCAATTAAAAATAACTTGTAATAAATTCAGATCAACATACCAGATTCTTATGCGACATTCCTTCGTTATGTATACATTGTAAACCTGTTGCTATTTCTTTGATGATTCGGATTTTATCATGCCATGTTAATTGGTGAAAATTACGTTGTAAATGTTGGCGTAAAGTACCACCATTAGCATACTGCATCACAAGAAAATATGTATCACTTGAAGAATGTTGACTCATTCCAAAAAATCTAACTACATTAGCATGAAAGTTTACTTTTGATAATAATGTCAACTAAAAGGAGAGAGAAAGAGTTAATTTTTATAATTTAAATATTGAAAAAAAGATGAATTTTTATTAATACCTCATTAACAAATCTTTCTATAGCATTATGATCTATATTATTACAATCTGATTTCCAAGTCTTCAAAGCGACAGGGATTTTATTATCTTTACCCCAAATAGCCCAAAATAAATTACTCGATGATGATGCTCTACGTTGAGTTGGTAAAGGTGTTATTTGTTGAAATGAATCATAATCTATAAATTTAATATGACCATTCCTAAGGGTAGCTTCAAGCCACACTTTTGATGCCATATCGTATATGGTATATTTTCGAACTTTTTTTAAAGAGAAAATTTAAGGAATAAGGAGAAAGAAAAATTTTCTTATTTATTCGGTATTTATTTGTTTATAAGTTAGACACGTGTTCCTAATTTTAAAAAGGAATTTAAATTATACTTTTAGTTGTAGGGGTGTAATACAAAAGGATGATCTCATTTATATTTAAATTTATATTTTTAGAAATAAAAGATCTTTTTTAATCGATAAAAAAAACATTTTCCTATAATTAACGTAAATGGGAACAATGAAATACACAAGATATACAAGATATACAAACGAGACTAAAATCATTTTTACGTCACTCCGTTTATTTCAGGAATCAGATTATATTGTGTTCGTATAATAAGTAAATCGATTGGATCAAATTTATATTTTCATTGTATTTCGTTAAATTGGTAATAAATGCATTACAATAAGCACAATAGCACAAATATTAATAACAATAATTTACAAAAAATCATACAAATCACGTGCTAAATAGACCAGGCGCAGTAATCATTACCAGTCACCAAAAAAGTTTCTCTCAAAAAAACGGGAAAATACTTATCGATTATCTTTAAAAGGTAAATCTTAAAACTATAAATAGATTATTCTCGTATTTTCAAGTTGAACTTTATCGGGTAAAGCCGCTTCATTTTTTCATTTTTTTTTTCTTTTTAAAAACCTTCATTACGAAATATCATCCGATTATAACAATCTCTTCTAAACAGGATTAATCGTTTTTTTTTCTCTGATAATTCCGTGAATAATCGAATATTATAATTGGATTAATGTAAATAGAATTTCGATTTATGCCAATTTATACCTAACATCTGAAAGTTGATGAATAAAATTTTCATAATGTAACGTAAATAATAATTTGAATATTTGATTGAAAAAGTTGAAAAAGGATTCGTTCAGATACTGTGATACAGTTATGCAAAGATCTTTACTTTTATCACATGATAAAAGATAATACATAATCTTTGCGGGACGTTTGTCTCATAATTACACGAATCTGCAGAATTTGAACTTTATCCTTCTTTGATATTATATCAGATATTAGATTTACTTTAATTTTACTATATTAAATTTAAATAATTTATTTATTATAATTACCGGATTTACTTTTATTATAATCTTATTTCAAAAAAAAAAAATTTTTTTACGTTTCTGAATAAATAAAAATTATTTATTTATAGTAAAAAAGTATATTTTAATATTATCTATCTCCAATATAAAGTTTGATCAAAGAAAATTTTGTGTAACTGCGGATAATGCGAAGTTCGATCATTTGGTCGATCATTTTTATGATGTATCATAATATGTATACTGTAAATAGTTATATAAAGAGGTTAGTATATTACATTTATATTTTTAGCAATTTTTCCCATTTTTTTTTTTTTTAATTAATTAATTTAAAATAAATAAATAAATAAATAATAATTATCGAAGGAAATTAAAAAGTTGATAATGAATCTTTAGTCACGTTTTTTTGATCTCAAAAAGGTGATGCTATAGTATTGTATTCGATCCATTGTTTTAAATCATTTCGTCATCCAAGAAAACTTTTGCAATGCTGTGCCACAATTTTTTTCTTTCCAGCTCAAGATCAGAGTGAGTCCGCTGCGCCGATAGTCATACAAGGGAGTTTTTTTTTCAATTAGAAAAAAAACCACCCGCACTCCAAACGAAAATTTTATTCATATACTACTAAAAACATGTATGTGAGAGAAAAATTTTCACAACTCAGAAAATTGATCAAGCGAGATTCTGACGAACCATCTGGTATGATATATTGATTATTGTTTCAGTTCATAGTAATCCATAGTCATTTCTAATACTTAGAAAAAATATATGTCGCACAGAAGTTCTGAAAACTCGTAATGTTATTCAAGTGGAAGAACCTATTCAAGTGAAAACTGCGGAGGATTCTGTTCAAATGGAAATTGAGGAAGATGAAAGTGATGATGATGATGATGAACCTGAAACTTCGAAAAAAGATAAGGGAAAACTTAAAGCGAAAGAAACACCAAGCATTGAAGAAATTAAAAAATGGGATACCGGGACCCTCATCACTTTTTTGCAAGAACAAGACTTAGGGCTTGATAACAAATACTTTGATACTTTTCATATACAAGAAATCAACGGAAAAATCTTTCTGGAATTGACCAAAAAAGAACTTCAAAGTTGTGGGTTTAAATTAGGACCAGCGAAAATAATTGCAGATCTGATTAAGGAACTTAAAAAGATATCATTCTCATCATATCACAACTTGAGAGATGTGTTAAATAAGTATGGAATTGAAGGAAGTAGCATAGGAAATATTTCACAGTTTAGTCCAGGTAAGATTTAATGAAAATTAGTATTTCACATTCACTGTAACTTATTATGAATTCTCAAAAAAGAACCTTATGGTATCGATGACAACGATGAAGAGTTAGAATATTGTATAAAAGATATAAAACGCAAAATGAGCATTATAGGAACTCTACTTATTGATAGCAATGATGCAGATCGTTGCGAATACATTGTCACTATTATACATGCAGCAATTTATATCGTCAGAAGAATTACCGGTAAAAATGTAACAATCTCTTCCCTTAAAGTCATTGAGAAAGAAAACACCGACAATGTCGATTACACGATCAGGGAGACTGAAGAACTTATCTGCATTACGAAAGGTAAACAACATAAAATAGCAACAAGTTTCGCGCAGAATCTTGTGCAACTCGAAAGCTTATACCAAACGAACAAGAGAAAATGTAAAGCTGATGTCGCCGGCTCAGGCTTCGATTACCTTTACGGTATCGTATCTACAGCCACAGATTGGTATTTTCTTTTATATAGTACAGGTAGAATATCATGCACAAGTAAAAGACCATACAACATCGTATTTTCTGAGGCATCTTTAAAAAAGGATTCAGTTGATGAGCAAGAGTTGCGCAGAAATGTGAAAAGGGTGATTGAAGTAATCGTAGGTATATTGATTGATAGAATAAACATAGAAAAGACGCCGGATGGTAAGAAAGCGAGAATCGATAAATATTTCAAAAAAGAGTAAAATAGATATTTGATTTTTGTATGATACAGTCATATTATTGTAAACATAATAACAACATCTAAACGAAGTTACGGCGAACCAAACGAAGAAATACTGTATCAACATAATAACATTTGATTTAAGATTTTTGCATAATCCTACGATCCACCGTTAAATTACGAATTTGCAACTCTGCAAGTGCATTTCTATTATCGTCTAAAATTTTTTCTCTCTTTTTCCCTAATCTCAAAGTTATATATATGCCATTTGTTTTATATTTCATTGATAATTTCTATTATCTTTTTGATTCGTATCATACGAAGTTATCGAAATTATTGATGGTCGTGTCGACTATACATGGCAACATTGGAGCGTAATTATCCTTGACAATTGCGTATTTAAGTATTAAGACGGATTATACCAAAATACTTCGCCGATGTAGTGTCGAAATATATTTTCTGATTTAATGAACCGGAAAATAAAGTAAAAAAGAAAAACTTAAACCAGTGGGTTCCGCTTTAAATTAGCGAAATTTTAATTTGGTTATTTCTCGTCACTTTAAAAATGAAAATTAGCTTATGTAATCACTATAAGTCTATCCGTATATTTATAATTACATATTTTAATGAAAATTTTCAAAACATAAAAAGAAATGATAATTCTACAAATTAACAAACTTTTTTTTTAGTGATATTTATTGCGAGAAAATGTTTATTAAAAATGCCATCTTTTTATACTTAAGGAAAGTTAAATTTAAATTTAGAAAAGTTGGGAAAAAAAAAAATCTATATTATACAAAAAATTTAAAAGATGAATTATTCCACCAACGGTCCATCTTCTACTTTACATTAAATTTTCAAATAGAAATATTAGTTGATTATCTTATCAAAAATTTCATTATTCGATGTCATTATTCGATGTGACAATAACTTCAATTTCTCTTGTTTCGGTATTTTGATTATTTTTGGATGAATTATTTACTAAATCATAATCATTTTTTTCAATGGTAATGTCCTGATTGTTCTGGGTTGTTTTAGTAAAATTGTTTTCATTTTCGATATTTTCAGCTGATAAGTCTTTATCTATATTCTTATCAGTGTTATCCTTATTATTTTTACCTTCATGGTTATCAATATGTTCACTAGGTAACGTGGGTTGTGATTTCACATTAGATGCACTTGAAGACCTAGGGCGACCAACTAATTTTGGGTTTTCTGGGTCTACAATCGGAGTGAATGAATATCGTAACTCTATAGGAGAACTTATTAATTCTTTTGTAAACTGCGGTGTTCCATCGTTTTTATTGTTTTTAGATAGAGTTAACGTTTTTCCTAGTTTTGTTAAAGTCTTAAGAGGCGATAATAAAGAAGGTTTGGCTAGGTGTTGATTATTTTTATCAGATTCCACACTTGCAAATCTGGTAACATCTCTGTTTGAGGCCGTGTTAAAGTGCCGAAAGGGTAGATTCTTCCATTTCCGTCCAATTTTTTTATTATTATCTTTTCCAATAGAAATATTATCGGCATCTGAATCACTGTAGCCTTTTCGATGAAATTTATGGTTGTGAAATGTGTCAAGATTTTGAGCTATTTTCTTCCATCTTTCTAATTTTCCCTCTAATTCTGTAATTCTATCTAATGCATCCAAATGTTTTAACTCAAGTTTCTTATATTTGCGATAATATCTCGGTGGGTTAATATCTGCTAATCTTTCTTGAATCTCTGCCAATGCTTCAAGCATAGTCTGATTTTGATTTTGAAGAATTCTTATTCTTCTAGTCTTAGTCGTAAACTCTGAAAGTGATTCTCGTGTTTTTTGCAATCTCATTTGAGTGCGAATTCGACGATGAAGAGCCCATTCGTTATTAAAATTTGATCCGATAATAGAAGTTGGAAGTGCGATAACTAGAATACCACATGTCATGGTTAATGCGGCGACTAATTTTCCGGGACCAGTGACTGGAACAGCATCACCATAACCTGTGGTAGTTAGAGTAACTATTGACCACCAAAAACTATGAACAATAGATTGGAAAGGACTAACTTCAGGCTTTCCATCCTTTCCAGTACGGTACCAAGTCATATCATTTTTGTGAAAATCACCACGTTCTATAAAATACATTAAAGCTGAAGATGCTAATAATATCACCATCAAATATACAGAAATCATAACAATTTGATAGGCAGAACGTTGAAATACCCTTGCAGTGATCTAAATTTAAAATAAATTAATAATGATGGTGAAAATGGGAGATAATGATGAAAATGAAGTTACTTTACATTAAAACCAACTGTATATTTTGCAACATTGAATAGTCTTAGAACCCTTAATAAGAGTAACACTCTAATAAATTTCAAATGGGACTAAAAATTAAATTATAATAGTAAGTAACGTGATCATAAATCATTTAATTCACTATTAATAATCTGATATACCTCTGATTTACTTATTAATTGAACGTAAAAAGGTATGATCGAGATTAAGTCAATCAAGCTCATAGGTTCTAACAAAATTTAAGAAATATTAGTTACTATTATAAAATAAATCAAAAGATAATAATTAGATATACATACTAAAAAAGAATTTCCACTTATTTACTGAAGCATAAAATCTTCCAAGATATTCAATAGTAAAAACAATAACAGCAACAATATCAAAGGGCACCCTACACAAATTAAAGGAAATGAATAAATGATTGATAATAAAAAATTTATTATGAACATTATATACCAGTAAGTATAATAAATTTCTTTTTCACGTAAGTAAATGGTCGGCCAAGAAACAACGCAAATGATTACAACAGTGATAATTGTACATATAATCGATAATCCATCGTATGCTATTGCCCATTTAGACCTGGGCTCTTCAAAAAAGTAATAAAATTTACGCTGAAGAGGTGACCTTAATGAATCCTCATAATTGATATTTTTATTATTACATTTCTATTAAATAAATCAATACGAATGTTAATATTTCGACTTAGTAATATAAAAAAAAAAAAATAAAATAAAATTCTCAATTTACACTAATATCATCATCATCAGTTATGGTTTCGCCTTCTTCACCGTTTGGGTTGTCGTCACGTGACTCTTCATCGTCGTTGTCGTCATCATACAGATGACCTCCAAATCGATCATCCTTATTATTTGTGCTGTTAATGAATAAAAAATCAATATATTGGAAACAATAATTCGAAATGACTTATAAGTTATTAATCCTTTATTGCTTTGCAATTATGTAAAAGATACATTGCCTTAATTGACCTGTGTACCGACATTTTTGCAGAAGAATTACTCATTATACTCTTTCTTCTATTTTCCAGTAAATTTTGTGGTTGAAATTCGATAGAATGTGAATTTGAATTTGTTTGCATGTTTAAAATAGATGAAGTTTCAAAATCACCGCCGGAATTTAGAGGAGGCAAAGTTAAAGTTGAATTCGTTCGCTTATGAAGTAAAACAGTTGAAGGCAACAAATCATTACTATTGTTATTAAAATTACATAATAGGGGTAGTGGTGTTGATTTTGAACTTCTATTTTCTTTTTCATTATTTTCAGACATGTTTATAAAAAAATTTTAAAAAGGATGAATAGATGAATTGAACAGAATTTGAATTGTCCTATATATATATATATATGTAAGAAATTACAATCATTTATTATTGGCTTGTCAACGAGTGACACGCTTGGCGTTCTTTAAACAACTGACGCCAATCGTAGATCTAACCTTACTCCTGACAGCGTGACGCAAAATTAATTAAGCGATTTTACTTATTTGGACGGAGATATATTATTAACACATGATTCTTCCATGATTTTTAAAAATTTAAAGATATTTGAGAGAGAAAATTTTTTAGATTATAAAGCAAAAATAGAAGTCTTCGTTATAGAGTTTTCCATAATACAGCATAAATGTAAACTAACCATTAAACCTTTGTATAACGATTCACGAAATTGACAGAATTTTAATTTTTTAAAAAATGAGTTTTGGAACGGAATTAAAGGTAATTCTTTATATAAGTATTAATTGTTATATTTACAATTTCGTGAGAAACTAAATGAACATTTCATTTAGGATCAAGTGTCTTCAGTAAACCAATTTGTCCAAAGTGGGATCCATTTTTTAAATGACTTTAGGGATTTTGTTAAAGAGCGTGCTCAAATAGAAAAGGAATATGCACAGAAAATTGAAGCACTTGTCAAAAAATATTCAAATAAAAAGGATAAGAAAGCATTAGCCATGACGGTTGGTGACTTCCCGAAAGAGAACGATACTGAAGCCGATGTTGAATCTAGGTAAGTATCGAATATTTATTTGAATTGTATTGCAACCAATTATTTGTATTCATAGATCATTGATTCCTTTTACACTCAAAGTACTTTCTTAAAGGCATGGTCAGTTATTCTGGAAGAAACAGATAATATTGCGAAAGAGCGAGCAAAATTTTCAGAAACATTATCAACAAATGTTATGGAGAAAGTAAAGACAGTTGCGACAAAAAAGGAAGAAATTAGAAAAAAGGTAATAATATCATCAATTAGTCTATGATTAAAACTTTGGTAATTATTAATATGATATTTTTATTTTTAGCATATGGAATTTGCGCAGAAATTAGTTACTGACAGAGATAAAATTTATTCGGAAAGGAAAAAAGTAATGGAAATATACTAAGAATAAAAAAATTTTTTTTTTTCTTTTATTAAGTATAATTCATTTAATAGGTTAAAACTCGGTATGATGAATGTTGCGTAGAAGTTCAAAATTCACAACAAAAACTTGATCGATCGACGGATGAGAAAGTATTGGATAAAGTAATTCTCACTTATTATTTCTTAGAAAAGTAAAAAAAATTAATTATTATTGTGGCTACAATTATTAATGAATTTTTTTTAAAAAAAAGTTAAAAAATCAGAGAATACAGGATATTATCGAAATGAATAATAACAAAGTATTGTTTATATATTGGATTGAAATTGTTATAATTTGATTAGAAAAATACGTACTTACTCTTTTTAATAATTTTTAGAATCTTTATATTTTGGCTATACGTGTATCTAATAACCTCAAAAAGAAATATTACCATTCGGATATACCTGCTCTTATCAACGTAATTTAAATTTTAATCTTTTAATATCGTTTTTTATTTCTGTTATTAATTAATTTTAGTTTTTATAATAGCAATTGCAAGAACTCAATGAAAGTAGGATAGTGGCCTTGAAAAGTATTTGGGATGATTATGTGAAATTTGAAATATCTGTATTGGAAGAATCCAGGAATCATCTTGATATATCACTTCAAGTTATTAATGATGTTGATAGTCACATCGATTCAGGATTGTTTATAAAACATAATAAGAGAAGTTGGGAAGAACCAGCGGATTTTGTTTTCGAGTCTTCACCAATATATAGTGATACTGTGTGTAAAATATTTTTATTTGATAAAATAAAAGCATCATTCTTTATTTTAACTTATGATATTCGGTGTTTCGTTAGGAAGAATTGGTCGATGATGAAAACTCGCGAGTTTATCTTAGTAATAAACTTTCTAAGGCCAAGCGAAACTTAACAAAACTAACTTCGGAGATTGAGTCTAAGAGGAAAGAAATTGATGGAATGGAGTCTTTAAAGGAAGCATACGAAAATAATCCGAAACTTGGTGATGCAGATGCAGTCACTGATGTATTCAATTTAATTTTTTTTTATTATTAATATTATTCTTTTTAACAGCTACAATTTTTTAATTTGTCTTTATAAATGTTAAAGAATTTGCACAGAACTATCAGAGAATATACTATCTTAGAGACAAACAGAGTTAGATATCAAACACAAGTTGAGTCTATAGTAGAAGCTATTGGAGGTTAGTGAGGTTATTTTATTAATTTGTAATGTTTTTCCTGGAACGTAAAAATTTTTTTTATATATATTGGTATTATTAGATATTGGGCATGACCAAGAATCTCATGATTTCAAAAATGCATCATTTACAATCCCTACAACCTGTGATTTGTGTCAAACTACGATTTGGGGTATCGCGAAACAAGGTTTCACTTGCAAAGGTAGATAACTTTGTAATAGTTTGATTTTATCTTTTAGTTCTTTATATTAATTAACTTTTCTTTAGATTGTGGTTACAATTGTCATGCTAGATGTGAAATGAAAGTTCCACCTACTTGTACAAAAGAAAAGGGTAAAATTGTTAAAGGACTTGTTCGATCTGAAACATTCTCAAACCCGGCATCTCCTTGGGGAACCATTTCTTGTAAATAACTTAATTATTATAATTTAAATTTATTGATTTTCAATTCAAATATTTATCTAACATAACATAGCAATGTCTAATTATACGTTGAGTGGTGAATCGGCCCCATCTATATTATCTGTGACAGAAATAACAGAAAGAGAAGATGTATGGACAGCGGAAGTTTTATATGATCATGTTGCCGATACTAAAGCAGAGCTTACTGTATCAGCCGGTGACATTATTACTGTTTTTGAGCCAGATGGTAATAATTAATTTTTTTTAATAAACAATAATTGTAAAAAAAAAAAAAAATATCTAATTATGTTCAAAAATTATTTATAGATGGTTCCGGATGGGTTAAGGTATTAAGAAGAATTGTTTGCGTTTATTTTATGATAGTATTAATAATATATTCTTATATTTCTTATTTTCTAGGCATTTCATAATGGAAAAGAAGGATTGGTTCCGGCATCTTATATTGAATATCAGAATTTAACAACTGATTTTGGTAATTGAAATTTATTCCAAAAGTGATTTTCACGATTTAATGGAACATGTAATAATAATGTTTTAACAATAATTCATTTCAATTTTTTTTTAAATCCAGTTAAAGTACTCTATGATTATGAATCACAATCCCCTGAAGAATTAACGATAAAAGAAGGTGATGTTATTCAGGTTACTAATAAAGAAGTTGCTGAAGGATGGTGGGAAGGTATAGATTTATTTTTATTTACAAAGGTATTTTAATTTTTTAGAAAAGAAACTTATTATTTAATTCATTTATAAAGGCATACTTGACGGTATTACAGGCCAATTTCCCGCAAATTATGTGACCCCGTTGGAATAATTGTTACAAAAATAAGTTGATTTTTTCTTCAATTGAATAAATAGTTTATTTTTATTTATTTATTATATTTTAATTTAAGAAAGATCACATACATATATATATTATTATTATTGTTTTATAAATATTTAATGAACACTGAATGATTCTATTTGTATTTTGTATATACCATTAATTATATATGTTATTATAATGGATTTTTTTAATTTAGAACAATAAATGCTACTTATTGTATAATAAATCAATGTATGCAATTGAATGATGGATTAAAAAATCAACTAATGAATTTTTAAATCACATTTTGTTACAATAGAATATCAAAATTTTATCTTTCTCCGATATATCCGTCCTGGAAGATTATATATATTATTATTAACCCAATCATATTTCAAAAAAAAAAAGAATAAAATTATCAACATACCTTTTCGAGCATTAACACTATTTGATGGCAAATTTCACTGACACACTGTTTACTAACATCAACAACAATATCGGCATCAACTGGTGCCTCGTAAGGATCATCAACTCCGGTGAAATTTTTTATTTCACCAGATTGTGCTTTCTAATAATGTTATTAAATTTAATTATTTATAAATTTCTCAATTAAATATTAGATAATGGAATTTTACCTTATAAATTCCTCTTCTATCAGTCTTGATACAATAATCAAGAGGAGTGTTAACATGAATTAAATAAAAACCTCCGTATGTTTCAACATGAGATTTAGCTTGAGCACGTGCATCAGCAAACGGAGCAATTGGAGCTGCAATAACAGCAGCTCCAGCTTTTGTTAGCTCTGCTGACACAAAAGCTATACGAGCGATGTTTTGATCGCGATCTCTTCTAGAGAATCCCAATTCTAAAAAACGATTTTTTTTTTGTTTTTGAGAGATCGCATAAATTTCTTTTACATCGGATTATAATAAAACATACCAGAAGAAATTCCATGTCTAACAGTTTCGCCCAATAACAAGGTAACGGATCTACCGCCTTGTTGATTTAATACAACCTCTAAAGCTTTACCGATGGCCTTTTTACCGGAGTTATAATAACCAGTTAAAAACAACGTAAATCCTTGTTTAGATCTTGGAGGATGAGTCTCTCTTAAAACTTTTACGACTTCAGGATAAGAAAACCATTCAGGAATATGACCACCATTCCTTAATCTTCTTCTTAATTCTGTACCAGAAATATTTAACGTTGTTGTGCCTTCTGGTACTTCGTCCACCGGCAAATATTCATCTGAATCAGGAATATATGTCACCATTTGGAATGGTACGACTTCGATTTCTAATTCGTCTTGATATTTTGCAACTAGTTTCTAGAAGTTACAAAATTGTTTTAGATACTTTACACATAAATGTATAATATAAATCTATTTATTAGCAATTGCTTCCTTACCTGTGCATCATAAGGTCCATAAAAATCGACACCTTTGGAATTCTTTCCAGGTCCAGCATGATCTCTTCCGATAATGAAATGAGTATTACCAAAATTTTTTCTAATGATAGCATGCCAAACTGCCTCTCTGGGTCCTCCCATTCTCATAGCTAAAGGTAATAAACTCAATGCTGCCATTCCATTAGGATATTTTGGCATAAGAGCTTGATAGACTCTTACTCTTGTATAATGGTCGATATCACCTGGTTTGGTTAATCCAACTACGGGATGAATTAAAACATTTGCTTGTCTATTACGTGCTGCTCTAACTGTTAATTCTCTATGAGCTCTATGCATAGGATTACGTGTCTGGAAAGCAACAACTCGAGTCCAATGAAGTTTATTGAAATGTGCGCGAAGTTCTGCAGGTGTATCTAATTGAACGAAGAGATGATTTTTATTCTTGCGTAGTAGAAATAAAACTGCAAATGCTAACGTGACAACTTACGTCGATGTGCTATATAATCATAATGAATTGGACTCTGAATAGCATCAACAGTACCACCAACATAGAATTCCTTCGCTTGAGTATGCAAATATTTTACTCCGGGATGAAGAATATCATCGTCACCAAAAACTTTTGTCGCTTCTTCAATTTTATTAGGTTTATATATATCTTGTATGGTTAAAATGGCTAATGGCGCATCGTCACGAGGATCACGTAATACTATTCTCTTTTTTGATTCTAATCCTAAAGTTTCTATATCTTGATCGGATACATCGAGAGTGATTGGCATAGAAAATAATAGCCCATTTTTCAATCGGAGATTATTAACGACACTAAATAAAAGATTTCGAAAAAAATCAAAAAATAAAATAATTAGGTGAAATTGAATTATAAGTTGTAAAATTATATAAACCTTTGATAATCCTCTTGAATCATAAATCCTTCTAATGGTGAAAATCCCCCATTCATTATTAATTCCAAATCGCATAATTGGCGATCGGATAATACGATAGAAGGCAATTTTTCAACCTCTGCTAGTAATTGTTCCTTTTTTGGAGCATCTCGAGCATGTAAATCTTTTAGAACACCACCGTGAGGGATATTAGCCATTTCGTTTAAATATTTTTTTTTAAAAAAAGAAAAAATTGATTTTACCCTTTTTTTTTATTAAAACGATTCCAACAATTTCATCCCTATTTATCAAAAAAAAAAAAAATTTTTAATTTTTGTAAACGATCACATCATCGCATTATTTTGGGGATGTGTTTTTTTTAAAACGTGGTAATGAACGAAAATATATGCTGATCATTATATAATTTTCACGTGCTCTCCATGATTCATCTATGATTGGTTGAGATGGGATTATAAATCAATGACGACATTTTCTTTGCCAGTGGCGAAATTTTTTTTTCAGTTTAAAGTTCGTTTTTCCTATTTCCTGATAATCTCGGATTCTATAATTTCTTTTCCTAATATGGCATAGTCATAAGAAGGAAAAAGAAAATCAGAAATATCTGTAAATCTATTTACTCAGCAATTCAAACAAGATATGATACATTTTCTATTTAGTTCATTGTAAAGAATTCGCAATCACTAGTTTTTATTTTTTTTTTTCATAATACCGTATTTTTCCAATATTAAGCACCCCTTTTTGCAAAGGATTTTGAACGAAAAGTTTAAGAGGGTGCTTAATTTTGGAAGTTATTTTATTAGTATTTCATATAAAAAATTTTTTGGAAAGTTTGGAGGGGTGCTTAATTTCTGGGGTGCTTAATATTGGAAAAATACGGTAGTATACAGATATAGACATCCAACGGTGATATTAAAAAAAGCGAAAGGATAATGTGTTAGAGAAATAAAGCTCAATTTTAATATAGTAAAAAAGTCTAATATATATATATATATTAATTATGAATATGTAATTGTGATGGCGTTCAGGCGGTCACACATTTTCTGGTGGAATGTACGTTTTCGCACATGACCTTGAAATTGTATGTTCGATAGTATGCAATTTATTCAATTATATCTGAGGAAAACTTGGACGATGGCCAATGACTCTTAATGTTTATGACTTGAAATTATTAACCAACCTGGAAAACAACATTCCTAACGTAGAGACCTTAAGTCGGATAGTACATTAAAGAGAGTTTTTTCATTTATATTTAATTTTACTCTCTTGCAAATTTTTTTGATAGATATGACGCAAGTATAAAAAAAATGATTCACAAATGTCGCGCATTCACTCAAAATCACGAAAAATTTTTGTTCATTTGCACTAAAGAAAACTTTCTTCAAAATGAACACGTTTCGTTTGGAATACTCATACTGTAAGCCACCTATAAAAATTTGAAAAAAAAATTTTTTACTAGGTTTTCACTTGAATCTTAACCGCTATCACCCAACCCGCTAATAATTCTTATTAAAAGGGTTGCCCCTTTCCAAATATTGCTTTCCGACCCTTTTACAAGGGTCGTAAAGACGTATATTGGTATAGTTTGCAATTAGCAATAATCTGGCCTCGGATAAATCCTCACTGGCGCAGATAATGCCCGTGCACAAAGATAGGGAACGTTACTCGCGGATTTTGATCATATTTATATAAAATTTTGGGATTTTAGTAAATTATGGGTTTCGAGTCGTACAATCGAATATATCACATGACATTTCTTGTAACACTGTTGCGGCATGATTTTATTTAATTATTTACATAATGAAATTACAATTAAATTATTCTCTATCTATTAAAAATATAAGAGTAACTAATACACATTTATTATCTTACTAAACCGATTATCCATTATTTATTATTCTATTATGTTCTTAATCTCTTTTTTGAGATCGAAATAAATTCATCCTCACTCGAAGAATCACTATAATTACTGCTATCGTCATGATTCCAATCAATACTTGAATCGCTATAATATCTTATCTTTTTGCTTCTATGCTTCTTCCTGTTGAAAGTAATAGGAATTACATTTCTAACAGTTTCGACCAATATTACTTCATCATCATTATTATCGTCGCTAATTTCGATTACTTCATTGGGTGGTGATTCCGTTAAATCAATGAACTCTGAGTCAAACTCATTTCGGTTAATATCTATCAAGTTTTCTTCGCCCTCAACTTTGTTTATAAATGTTTCATTTTCCTCTTCTTTATCATTAATTGAAATCTCTCTAATTCTCTCATTAAGTTTTTCACTAGCAGCTAATTCAACATCTCCCCTGTAGTTTATAATACTTCCATCTGTTATAAGTTCGATCATCCTACTTTCAATTTCAAAATTTCTTCTCTCAGCTACCTCTTCATTAAGTGGATCGTTTTTTACTTGTTTGTTCAAATTCTCTGCAATAACCTCATAATTTGGACTCTCGCTTTCAACTTTATCTTTCTCTTGAAAGTTCTCGCTCTCAAATTCTTCATTTTCCAGATTACAAATATTTTCCATTTCTTCATCATTTTTATAAGTAGTTATTAAAGGTGAATATTCTTCCTCAATTTTAACGAATATTTCTTCCTTTCTGTAATCATCAGAACCATCATTTTCAAAATTGCGAATATTTTCTATTTTCTCATCACTATTAACACAAATATTTGGCGGTGAATCTTTTTCTTCAATTCTAACATATACTTCTCTTTTACTATAATCAATTATTTCTTCACTATGTTCACTTGTTACCATCTTATCATCAGGTTCATGAGATTGTTCACCTTCAAGCAGAATATTTTTAATTATACTCCTCCGTGAATTATCCGGAGATTCAATCAAATCAAACCCTTCATTTTGTAACCATTCTTTTGTTTGGTAACGAATATGTAGTTCAACAATGGGTTTATTGGAAGTTGCTCTTAAGTTTGGCATAGGTTCCTCTTGTGGTTTTTCCAAATATATGACATCTCGAGGATCGATACTATCTAAATCGGGTGATTCTGGAATCATTTCTGGATTATTTCTAATCTGCGACATGAACCTTTTCCCATGTAACCTTTCTGCAGTAAATACATAGACGGAAATTATGCCCGAATCTTTAGACGGATTTGTGCACTTTTTCGGAAGATTTGATACAAAAATTTCATCATCAGTCCAACAATTTGTATCGAATTTAAACTTGTGAAAAACCGTCTTATCATAGTTATAAAAACCGTATATATAGGTATATGGATCGTCGCTTAAAGGGTTTAGTTCCATATATGTATCGTCATTTTGACCATCGACATAATGTACTCCTTTATAAACCATCGAGCCTAAAGTAGAGTGAACCCCCACTCTTATACAAAAGTGACAACTATAATATGGAGCCTCTATATATGTTATAGTATGTTTTTCTCTAGATCTAGTTAACTTAGCCTTCTCACTTAACGATACCTCGTACTCTGGTAACACTTCATTGTCAACGAGGATTTCCAGTGAAAAGTCTCCCTTGCGCATTTTGTTATTTCTCAAAAGGATAAATTTATTTTTTACCGAAAAAGTATATTTTTTTAAAAAAAATAACGAGATCATAAATGGTAAGGATCTGACTCGAATAGTAGAGTTATAACAATGGAACAATGAAAAAAGTGTTCAATTTAGCCAAGAGTATTAATAATCGGCCCGATATATCATCCCTTATGGGAAAAAAAATGTTACGCATATGACGCGTGTTAGTTCCATTCTTGTATAATTCTGACGATAAAATAAATGTCGCGACACATAATTTCCAAGATTGTACTCGTGTCATGTAATCAATTTTTTTGTCATCATATTATATATATAAACAAAAGTTTTTCAATTATTTTCAGTAGGCTACTTGCCAAGTGAAAAAAGTTTTTATTTTTCGTAGCTTTGGTAACATGAATACGACTTTCGAAATGCCGTCGCAAACAGCGACACCTCTCCAGTATACGCCTATTCTTTCTTTTATGTCGGACAAACAGCTTGCATTGTTTGTCCCGTTTGTAGTTTATTGGATATATTCGGGTTTTTACCACCTAATTTCGATTTATGAAGTTTCTTTTTTTGAAAAATATAGAATTCATAGTCTTATTGAAGTAGAAACAAGAAACAAAGTTTCTATGGGTGAAGTGGTTAGAGCTGTTTTATTACAGCAATTTTTACAGACTTTATTGGGTTTATTATTAGTTGTTGTCGAAGACGACGATGTTTTATTAGATGATGAGGTTGAAATGTTAGGCTATCGACAAACGTTAGAGGCTACGGCAACAATTTTCGGTCTCTGGAATTTGCTTGAGCCTTATCAAAATATTATCATAGAGACATCATACTGGTATTTGATTCCATTATCCCGATTTTTATTTGCAATGTAGGTTCTTCAGAATTTCAACCATTTTTATATAATCGGCTTTACCTAATTAGTAGATTGGGCTTGAAAATTTTTTTTTACGATTTCTAATTATATATTTTAAAAATTATAATAATATAGGATTTTCTTGGATACATGGCAATATTTTATGCATAGACTTTTTCATCAAAATAAATTTCTCTATAAACACATTCATTCATTACATCACAGACTACATGCACCATATGCTTTTGGTGCACTTTATAATCATCCCATAGAAGGTTTTGTGATGGATTCCGTGGGTGCCGGATTGGCATTTAAATTATCAGGGATGACAACCATCGGTGGAATGGTATTTTTTGGATTCGCAACATTTAAAACTGGTAAGAAAACCTTTTTTTTTTTGATTTTGGTAGAGTTTATTACAAATACATAAATTCTTTGTTACACAGTCGATGATCATTGTGGATATGATTTGCCGTTCAATCCGATTCAAAAAATTTTCGGTAATAATTCAGCCTAGTAAGTTTATTATAATTTCTTCTAATAGACGATTCAAAGATCTTTTTCTTACATATCAACTTGATTGTAGCCATGATATCCATCATCAATCATACGGAATTAAAATGAATTTTTCTCAACCGTTTTTCACTTTATGGGATCGAATTCTTGGAACTTATTTACCAGAACCTCCAAAATCATTAAAAGAGTATCAATCCTCTCAGACAACCACCATTCATAGTCTTACATTAAAGGATCGTGAAGCTATTGATCACAAAGATAAGCCAGATGTCTTTAAAATCCAGGAAACAATTTCCGCAGGAATTACTCCTCAAAGATATAATTTGAGACCACGAAAAACTCTTTCGTCAATCTAAATTTATAATTAAATTCTTTACCCGATTTTATTATCGCGAGATTTCACGATGATATATTTAAGAACATTATTTTTAATAGATTACTAATTGTTAAATTATATTAAAGTTGATTTAAATATTCTAAGATTAATTTTTTAATAAATAATATCAATTAATTGAAAATAATAAAACTACGGTTAATTAGTTCCGAATTTCACTTTTAAAATTATAATTTTACATGAATCAAATATAGTGTATGTGAAATATGTGAAATTGAAACATTCAATAATGCTTTATTTTCAGACAAAGTAAAATGTCGATAATAGCCAATAGGAAAATTTGTCTCATCATTTTTTTATTGATTATCAGATAAAAAAAAAATTAGGATTACCAAGATTCCTAAACAAAATTTTTTTTTCATCTTCATATTATGTTTCGCTCAAAAGCTCTTTTTTATTCATCTTTCAATTTGTCTTTATTAAATAAACAACCATCCATTATTTTAAATAGGAAATATAGTAAACATCCTCCTCCATCCGAAATAGTAAAATTATCGTATACACAATACGATCCACCAGAATTTAATGAAACAAATGAAAATCCATATTTAATAATTCTTCATGGTCTATTTGGTTCAAAACAAAATTGGAAATCGCTAGCTAAAACTTTCGCTCAACGATTAAATACGCGTGTTTTTACTTTGGTATTTGAAACTTTTATTTTTTACAAACTTTCCTTTTTTTGAAAAGCGAATTATTTATAATTCTGATAGGATTTAAGAAACCATGGGGACAGTCCACACTCACCTGTTCATAATTATGAAGTTATGTCAGATGATGTTGCAGAATTTATCAAAGAACATAAATTATATAAGACAGCTGTCATGGGACATTCTATGTACAAATTCTTAAATTCTTGCAACTCATCTTAATATTGCAAAGATTGTAACATATTTATTTAAATATAGGGGAGGAAGAGTAGCCATTACTATGGCACTTAGACAAGTACCACATATAGAAAAACTTGTAGTTGTTGATAGTGCACCAGTTAATTCCAGAATGTCTTCGGAATTTTTCACTTATATTGACGTAATGAAAAAAATTGAACAAGCTGGAATTGTAAAACAAAGCAAAGCTGATGAGATTATGAAAGATTTTATTTCTGTAGGTTTTTATTATTTTTATTGATTTATTAAACTTATATTGCTTTGTATCTAAACGACTTGCCAAATAAATTGCTTTATATTTTTAGGATATTTCAATTAGACAATTCTTATTGACAAATCTTAAAAAAGACCTCGAGACAGGATTATATAAATTTCGGATTCCTTTGGATATTTTAAGTGATTCGATGGAAGAATTAGGCAGATTTCCATTTGATTCAGCTCATCACACATTTCATAAAAAAACTTTATTTGTAGCTGGAACAAGATCCAACTATTTACCTCCAAAGGTAATATAACAAGAAGTAATTGAAGTAATTTTTTTTTTACATCTAAAAAAAAATATTTTTTTTTTATTTTTTCTCCGTAAGGTTTATCCAAAAATACGAACATTTTTTACTAATGCGGTCATTGCAGAATTAGATGCTGGACATTGGGGTAATATTCTTTGTTTAATCTTTTAGAATGTTCACATAATAAAATCTAAACATTTTTTTCTTTATTTAGTTCATGCCGAAAAACCCCTAGAATTTGCTGCTATAGTGACTGATTTTATAGTTAAAAGCTAGCAAAGGGTTAACCTTTAAAGAACAACCCTGGCGTCACCCGAAAAAACGGTAGCCAGATTGATTTGCAGGCTTACGCGTGACTTCGGACAAAATCGAAAGTATTTCGATAATAAAAAGACGATTGAAACGTTTTTTATTTCAATTATAAAGTTTAATTATCATTTCCATATTGTATTATTATTAAATCTTGCCATGTTTTTGCCATCGTTCTTGGCGAATATAATGACGATATTCATTTTCTCCAGCGATTGAAATTTGAGCGAACATTTTTTGACCATAAAATACTTTTAGTGATTCTTCTAGCAACTCATTGGCTTTAAATGCAATTAGAACTACATTCAAAATTATCATTATATATAAAATTATAAGTACTCTGTCCAAGATTTCATGTAATAAGTCAAATATGCTTCATATGTATCTCTCTCTTCATTACTTTCAAATAATACAATCATTTTCATGCTCAACAATTGAATCTTAAGAGAACATTTATTTGTGATTATGAGAATTCTCCAACTGAAGCAAAATACATTCACCAAATTGCCTTCATAAGATGAAATTAATGGATAATTTCTCATTTCGTCGTACCTAAATAATACTTTAAAAGTCATAATCTGCTGCACAAATATGATATATTAAAATGGATTACATCTTACCTTTTTTTGGTTCTTGTCGCGTCGCCCTCTAAGATAAATGTAATTATGTGATAAACATTTCAATTTCATAATTATCCATCTTTTCTAAATAAAATAAATAAAATCAAGAAAGATAAAAGTTCAATACAAAGATTCATGTTTAACTTTTCATTTTCTCCATCTTATGACACACTAAGAAAATTAAAAGGCTATATAGTATACGGCTTTAGCGATATGAATATAGCTAATTTTCAAGTTTTTTTATTGTTTGAGCGAGCTGTTTTAAATTTATTTCAGCATATAACCGCTTTTTTTAAGGCAACATAGAAATTCTTCAACCTAGGTGAGTTCATTATATTCGGTTTATAAAATTGACCAATAAAAATATAGACGTGTGATCATTTCGAGTTCAACTTCCTATATTCGAATTTTTTTTACATTATTAGGACATGGATAATCTAGTTTGCCAAAACACATACAATCTTCTTTTTTATTTTTATTATACTGTATGGACATAGAACTGAGGGGTATACAAAACAAAATAGATGCTAATTCTGCTAATTCTACCCAAAAGAAGTTACTTTATTTAGCACAGGTAATCATGGACACTTTGGACAGTATACTGTACTGTACAGCGTTTTATTATATAAATTCGTTATATCCACTATCCAGCACAACAAAATTTCGGGTATAAACAGGTTCAACCCGGCTACTATTTTTTCCGGGCGACTCTATTTTTAAAGCATAATGATCTCATGGTTGATCGGCTTCAGTATTACATTAATAAAGCGCCTATGCATTCAACTTAAACGTTATTTATATTTTTCGCTTATACTTCAGTTTTTTTTTACATACGTTTAAAGGAAAATGAACCGATACGTCCCTATTTGTCCTTCTCTGAACCGATTATTTTTAGCAGGAATATTGATTATATGTAGTTTATGTGTTATATCCGTGGTATCTCGATTTGCTACGTTTGGTAGTAAGCAAGTTGCTTTTACAGGTCCTTTACTACCTCCACAAAGACAATTTCCTTTTACTGAAAGTAAAAAAAGTTTAGAAGAATTAGATCAAGAATTATTTAATGATATTTTACCATCAGTCTCTCTTTATACAAATCGGGGAGTTAATTTACAAGTCAGCAATTTATATCTTTGATTCTTTTTTACCAACTAATGAAGTTATATGTAGTTCTTTAATTATTTTTTTTTTTTGTTTATAGACAGCAAGTCTTACATGTAAAATGTGTCGTTCCATTGCTTCGAAAATTGGAGAAATTATGATGTTAAACATTACCCAAACTATAGCAATCGAAGAAGGAATTCTTATCTGTACAGCGTTTAGAATTCAGCCTTATCGCGTGGTAAATAATTTACGAAGTGTAAACGATGTATTTTTTTATAAAAAATTTCATTATTTCCTAAAAAAAAGGTTTATTTTCTAACTAGTGTGCAGAAATTTTGCCAAAATTTGGACCATGGGCCATGACAGTTTTAGCAAATTCAGTATTTTCAGCAGATAATTTATGTTCAAAAGCTCATTTATGCCCTAAACCTGATCATCCTGAGAAACCTGAATTGATTGATCTACCACCCCCAAGATCTTCCGAACCCGTAGAACCTACTACCACCAAAATAAATGAATCATCCCAAGATGATGAAAAAATGTGGGTTGTCCATTTAAGTGACTGGCATTTCGACCCAGAATATTCTGAAGGGTATGAAGTTAATTGTGGTGAACCAGTTTGTTGTCGACCACCTAATGCTTTTGGTGATGAGGCAACAACTCCAGCTGGAAGATGGGGAGAATATAATTGCGGTAGGTGGTGATTAATCTGAAATCTTACATATGAAGAATTATATGACTAATTATTATATTATTAGATATTCCAAAGAGATTGATTGAAAGTATGTTGGAATTTATGCCTAACGTGGTACCGAAAATTGATTATATTTTATCAACTGGGTAAACATTATTATATTATTATAAATTCGATTATATTTATTTTTATTTTTTTAACTTTCCCTAATTTTTCCCGATCTTCCACGTAATTAGTGACTTACCCCCACATGGTATGTAAAAATTGATTTAAAATATTATATTATTTAAACTTACCCTCTTCTTACACTTTAAAGATGTTTGGGCTGAGACACAATCATCGATAAAGGAAATAACAAATAAAACAGCAAATATTTGGCGTAAATTCTTTACATCAGCCCCATATTTTCCAATTATTGGAAATCATGAATCAGCACCTGTAAATTCATTTCCAACATCATCTCTCGACGATGTTTCCTCCGTTTCTTGGTTATATGATGCATTATCATCACAATGGAATATTTGGTTGACTCATGACGAACGTCAATCTATTGAGAAAAGAGGATTCTATTCAGCAAGAGTGCCCAATGATAATATGCGAATAATTGGATTAAATACTAATTTCTGGTATAAATTTAATTGGTGGATGTTTATGAGACCAAAATCTGAATGGGACCCTGAAAATATGTTAAATTGGTTAATTAAAGAATTAGACGACGCAGAAAGACTTGGAGAAAAAGTTTGGATTCTTGGGGTATATTTTAAAAGAATTTTAATGTTATTTTGCAATTTGTACGAGTTCACAAAATATAATATGTATTTGCATTATTTAGCACATGATAGCTGTAAGTGGAGATGCATTCCCATCTTTTAATAGCTATTTCTCTCAAATAGTTGCAAGATATAAGGACACTATTGTTGGACAATTTTTCGGTAAATTTGGAAAAAAAATCCTTAAAGTATTTGATTTTCCATATGTGTATAAGATGAGCGAATTGATGAGATTTATCTCTTATTTAACAGGACATACTCACTGGGATGAATTTCAAGTAATTTATGATTATCATAATGGTAATGAACCGCGACCAGTTGGTGTTGGTTATATGGCACCTAGCGTGACAACATTTAGAAATGTGAATCCTGCTTTTAGGTAATTTTCTAATAATTTATTATTATTATTAAAGATATATTATTTATTATATATACTTTATTTATTTAGAGTATATGAAATTCAAAAGAAAACCAAGAAAATTTTAAATCACTATACTTATTATTTGGATATTGAGGAAGCAAATCGTAATAATAAACCTGAATGGAAATTATTATATGATGCTAAATCATTATATAAATTACAAGATTTTGAACCGCAAAGTTGGCATGGTAAATGAATTTTTTTATGTATTTGTATATGTACTGTATTAAAATTTTAAAAAAATTAAAAATTTATTACTATTGTGCTTTTTAAATTATTTAGATTTATCTGAAAAATTCTTAACTGATGATGATACGTATCAAACATTTAAGAAGATCGCTTCACGTAATCAGACATTAAATAAATATGGATCATGTAATACATTTGAATCATCACAACAATGTAAAAAGCGAATTGTATGTAAACTTAGAAGCACATTTTCAGGACATGGACCATTTTCATCACATGGATTGTGTAAAAAACAAATGTGGATACCACAATTACCCGAAGATTGGTTTTTAACGGCAACACTTGGTAAAAAAGTTAATGTATTTGTTGATATGGATAAATTTGAAGGGGAAGAATATGGAGATGGAGATGGAAATATGAATGATGAAGATTATGGAGATAACTTAGATAGTTTATTTGAATCACAAGATGATAATGATAAATCTAGAGATGGTGAAAATGGAGATGATAAACCTGATGATGATATTACTATTGAAGGATTACCTAAAATTCTTGTTAGAATGGCTTTGGGATTGGTTTTAGGTGGCGATGATGCTATTTGTAGATAAATTCTTATAAACTTTATGTAAAATAATTTTGAAAATCAAAATAGTGAATTTTATTTATTTGTTTCGTTTTAATTAACGTAAATTCTTTCCTGAAAAGAATGTTTAAATACGAAATTGAGTATATTTATTTATTTATTTTATTTATTTTCTCTTATTTAATAAATAAAGTGAGAATAGGACTTTACAAATTTTTTTCTTTATAGTAATCACAATTTAACTTAGCGCAACCATATTTAATGTAGATATACAAAATTATAACTAACATTGAAATTAATTAATAATTCTATAATCCTTTTCCAAACACTTTTCCCTCTTATACAAATACTTAATATTATTTTTTTATATCTCAGTAATAATGAATCATTGCCCTAAAATTTTACTATAGTTTTTCATTACATATTTTACAACAATAGCAGATCATATATCTTAGACTCTTTTTTCAATGACAGTTCCTTAAAAATGTTTCAAAATCATCCATTCATCCAGTTGACAGAGATAGCCTCTTGAAATAGCATGTAAAATTTTTTGTTTTCATTTCATTTACCGTTTTAACCGTTGGCATCATTATTATAAGTTTCATATTTCGTGTTCCCATAAACAAAGTTAGATTTATTGTTTTTGGTCTTCATCATTAAAATCTTATCGGCTAAAAGATTTGACATACTGATAAGAAACACAACTTTTGAAATAACATCTTCCTGAATGGCTTGTGAATGTAGTAAAGACTGGTGAAGTTTACCATGATTCCCATTCGACCAAACAGAACTATTATTATCTGAAGTTCTACAGAAAATTTTGTTAAAGTAAAATAGTACAAAATAAGATATCTGAAGTCTGAACGGTATTACGAAACTTTCTATCAATAAATTATCTAGTCAAGTCAAACGCTTTGACTAATAAGTAAATGGTAGTGTCCTAAAGAGGGTTACTTATCACATGAAACTCATATAGTCAATTTTTCCCGCGAAATAAACCATGAATTATTTTGAGTTCTTCCTGTTTTCTTCCAAAGTGTAGTTAGCTATCTCTAATTTCATTGACCAGTTTTTTGTACCTCGTGCTCTTCTTTTTTACGGCACAATGATCTATTCTTTAATAACCATTACGCAACGATCGATATTCATCTTCAGAAAATTCGACACTTGATGGTAATTGAAATTTCGTCCGGATTGTAAAGTAGAAATGCAAATCACATAAAAATAATCGAACCCACGTATCCCGCTTTCATTTTCTCGGTACAAATATTAGAGCTTTATGATATTCTGAATAAAAGAATAAAAATAAATGAGATGAATAATAAAATTATCTTATCTAAGTAAACTTATCCGGAATTTTCATCACTATTATTTCGTATTCAGGCCTTCGTGTTGATTCTTATTCGTAACATCTGCAATATTATTGATCGCAAGATCGCAATATGGATAATTGTATTGCACTATCCACATTTTTAGCCTGATTAAAATTTCAGCTCATCGGGAGTCAAATCACGTGTGAATAATGAGCAAGCTGCAATACGATGAGAACGGGCCTCTTTACATTCTTTAGCGAAGTCCGTAAGTCCCAGATTACATTTTATATCTCTGATGCCTTGCTTGGTCATGTTGAGGAAGTCACGTAATCACGTCTAATAATTCTCATTTTTGTTCATATAATTCTCCTGCATAAGTTTCGAGTCTTCCCCCTTACGCAAGAAAATTTATAAGTTTTTCCGTATCATTTTTTTTAATATCGTCCGCTAACGTAGGCGAATTATTTCGGTTGTAATAGTGGTGAAAGCAGAAGTATTTTTTTAAACCGATTTAGAACTCACGGTATCTAATATTATCTAATGGAGGAAATCTTTATCAGGATTAGTGTATATTTTATCAGATCAAAGATGTCTTACAAGAGAACTTTCAATAATGGCATCAATAAAGTAAAAAATTAAATAATACAGGAACAATTGTACTCTACGCACTCTTTTTTATTCGTTGCTTGATTATTGATTACAATTTCTAATCATTTTCAAGTTTAAGGACTTACAAAAGAATTTTTTAAATAAAATATGACGACAATTAATAACGCTTCTTCCTTAAATTCTTGATTTTCTCGCGTTTAGCTGAGGAAATGTATTTTTGAATATTAGTATTTTTGTTGGTGTGAAAATCTGAGATTTTCCGGAAATCTAAAATTAAATCTGCAGACATATAATACTTAAATTGTTCCACATTCCGATCAGACAGGGATTTTTTCTTCACAACTTGCTTCCAAACATTTGCCAAGTGGTAGTAACCATAGAACTCCATTCATAACAATTAAAAAAAAAGAAAATCAAGAGGGATCTCTCCAAACTCCAATGATCTGATCGAAGTCATGCCTTTTAATAAGCTCTACCTAAAACGCAGGACAATCTTCTGAAAATTCATAATATACCCCTTTACTTATTTTAAATTACTATCCTCTTTTTGTCACTATAAATAGGGGGAAAGCAAACAATGGTTCTCACTAGGACAATTATAAATGTTTTTTTTTTATATCAGATGAAATTTACTTATTATTCTTTCACAGAAATAAAAATTAAATTTTACACTTTAACTATAAAATTCTTATCGAAATTACTCCTTATTTTCAGAGGATTTGACTACTGAAAATTCATTTATGTTACGGCGTGAATGCATCGGAAAATTTTAAGTCCGAACTACGATACTTTCCCACGATTAAAATTAAAAAAAAAAAGATTTTAGAGAACGTGATATTGATTATGTAATTATTAAATTACAAATGAAATGACTAAATAAATACATACGATTTTCTTATGACCAATAAAGAGTGTGCACGGTAAGATGATGTTTTTAAATAATTATATTCCGTAATTAGTAATTCCGCTTTTAGTTCTTTTCGTTATTAGATGGTCTTACGAGGTAAGTAACTTTATTATTTACTCGATACACTTGCTATCTTAATAGTATATGATAGGCTATCGCTGAAATGCCAGTGCGTTCAATGATATATCAATGTCAAACGTGGTGATAAACTTCAGGATTTATCCACACTTAATATATTTTGAGAAAAACCTTACGAAACCCTATGCGTGACCCCTTACGGTTGAAACAACTATTCTACTCTTATTTTTCCAGTGATGATTTGTTTACTTCCTCTCTAAATTTTTTTTTAAAAAAAGGTTTATTATGTTATAAATTTCATTGTTTTAGCAGTCTTTAACTTTGTTAAAGAGTGGGGAAGAATGTCACGTGGAAAGTGTTTTCGCAAGAACAAAAGAGTTCGACGAAGGCTAGTTTAAACAACAAATTATTATTTTAATATATAATATAAAATAAATTTATTTATTTTATTTTATTTTTAAAAAAAAAGATGGTTCGGGAATTTACAAACCTGATTCTGATTTCTGGGAAAGTGAAAAAAAAAACATTTCCAAGAACCTTTGGCTCATATAAAAATTTATTAATATTTACAGATACTTTTTTTTCTTTCTTGCTTCTTTTTCTTTTTTTTTTCTTTTTTTTTTGAGGAATTTTAGAATTTTTTTTTTTATGTTATCCGTTATTTGTTACTGTTATTATCTTTTAAGTAATGAATATATTCTAGTCTATAATTAATTAATCATCTCATTCATCTGTGTTTCTGTGTAACTGTATCAGATGGGTTATACAATTTGGGCTGTAATACAATTAAATATGGTAATGGTTGAAAGGGCCTTTATACAATGACCAATCATCCAATCAATTGCCAAGAGAAAAAAAAATTTCTTTGTTCTAATAAACTGTGCAAAAAAATAATTTGTGATTACAAATTAACAAAATCTAATTTGAAAATAAAAGAAAATACAAGATTTTGATCAGGAGATATACAGATCAAGCAAAAAAAAAATATTTTTAGTAACGATTAACCTAATAAAATTATGCATTGATAATATTATTGTAATACGACACCTTTCTGAATGAAGTGATCTTTAACTATGGTTTTCCCCTCTTCCCCAAGAATTTTGAACTTTGCTAAGAAATCCTCTTGAATTTGATGATCTTTGTCATTAAAATACAACATAGATCTTTCTTTTTTTAGAATTCTTAATTTGTGAACACGAGCACTACATTAATATTTATTTATTTTATTTATTAGAATTTAACATTCCAAATTTGTTTAGTAATTTCAAGATTTTTAGGAATAATTAATATATGAAGATCAATCATAAATATTTGTTTTTTTTTTCTTTGTTAAAAATAATTTATACGTTTGAACCAATCTCATAAATTATTTCAAAAATGTGGTGACGAATTTGTTTATGATAATTGCAATCATAGTAAGTACTGCGTACTTAAAAGAAAACAAACAACTCATACATTGATAATGCAAATGCACTCGAATGCACTAAATCATCATTCAACGCCAGCTAATTTTGTTCGGATTTTTAATTACGAATAACGTAGGTTGTATAATAAAATATATATATATATATATATATATATTTGGGAAATGTTTATACTTTTATTTTCCAGAAAAAAAAAACTATACCAAAATGTACGATTACAAGGATGCTTGTACATACACATTGCATATATATTTGTTTTAAAATTTCTATATAGAAGTTTCAGTTTTCTGGATGGTTCTCTCGGACTTTCTGCTGTACCTGTGTGAAAAAGTGAGCCTGATCAAGAATTATTCTTTTTCCCGTTATTCTGAATAGAAAAATAACTATACAGATTTAGTATGTTTACAATGGGATCGCTAACAGAATGTTGTATTACGCGAGTTCTAAGCTATTTTAGCACAAATTTGTATAAATTCATCAAATTTCTTTCATAAAAAAAGAAAAAAAACTATGATGGATGATATTACAATTCGTTGCTTATTTATACTTACTTTCATTATTGTTTTTGATTTCTTATTTGTCAACCAAGCATTTATGCTTCATACAATTCTCTCCGTTTATAATTAATTATCTATTAAATTATATTACAATTTCGTATAATTATATCCAAAAAAAATGCCGCCTCTTAGAAAAAAGGAACTAATGACAACTTCAACAGACGCAACTGAAGTTCGTGGTGGAGCATATACTAAAGAGGTATGTCCTACAAAAAAGAAAAATGACATAGATCAGATCGAAAAACATCATTCCGATCGCGAATATAATTCTTTTATTCTTTTTATTTTTAAATCAAAGGAAGATAATCGAATTATCGAATTATATAAACTATATGCAACAGAAACAAATAAATGGAAATTGATTGCAACTGAAATACAAAGAGGTCATAAGAGCGTTCGTGAAAGGTAAGCCTTTTTTTATATAAAAAAAATCTTTATACCTATATTATTTTTCTTACCTCTCTTATTAACATCGTTTAGATACGTCAACCATCTCGATTCAACTAGTGCGTATTTTTTCTTTGATCGATATACAGTCAACTCTCGATGTAAACGAACCCTCCGGTTTCACCTCAATTCGTTATAAGGTTATAGCGAAGAATTTTAAAGAATTTAATTGATTTCTTCGTTATAACTTCGTATTTGATTGGTTAAATGTCACGTGTTTAGTTATATCGCGAGTTCGTTATATCAAGAGCTGACTGGTTAAACATCCGTGACCTTCTTAATTTTCTCTCATTTTGTGTATAACTTAATTATTTTACACTAAATATTTAATTATTTATTATTCATTATAGTCGATAAGTCCGATTTAACACTCATAGAAAAAAATAAGATTGATGAACTTCAAAGCATTTATATGAAGAAATGGGCAGAAATAGCTAAGGTATTGTCTGATAATCGAAAAGAAGGCAGAAGGACAGAGCTTCAAGTTAAAAATTATTGGAACAGTAAATATCGAACTAATAATCGTAATAAGAATAAAAGTTATGAACGCATTAGCGTCCTGATGAAGTTAGAAAACGTTTTAAATTAAAATTTATATTTATAACTTTGTATATAATGCGGAGACAAATTATGGTATAATAAGATTTCTAAGAATTTTTTTTAAGATTTTGTATGTAATCCCCAATTTAGTACATATTGTTAAATTTCATATATTGAATAAAGAATGTTCTGCAATGAAAACTTTACTGTAGATAACGGAAATTTACTGCGCACACATATATCTTAATCGCCGAATCAGGGCCGAATATATAGTTAATTATGAAGTCACGTGCACATATAGTAAAATCCATAAATACTATTATAAAACGTGGTAAATTTTTAATTTTTATTTTTTTCAGATATGAAACAACTCCAAGTATAATGTTTTACATTGTACTATATTTCTTTCTAAACAATAAATGTCTTTTATTATCTATTCAGCTTTCTTTATTTTCTTTGAATTATTCAATGAAATAAAGGAATTAATCTTCAGTTTTTGGATTATTACATATGTTGTACCTCAGATCGATTCTTGCCTCAGATTAAATCTGACGCACCTCAGATTAAAATCGTCACCTGACGCACCTCATTTGAATCATATGAATATAGTCTGCTATAAATAAACTTTTTTTCCTATTAATTAAATTGCCTTTGTATTATAAGTAAACCCATTTGTCACAATAAATTGCACATATTCTGAAATAATTTATATGCAATTTTAATTC